>OX328131.1:64195062-64286406 GCA_946811695.1 Gonocerus acuteangulatus
CCCCTGGATGTCGGCGCTAATGACCTAGATGTAGATGCGCCGTAAAAAAAGAAAAAAAAACAATTACAAATGTGTTCTTATAATTAAACAGTTACAATTTCTTATTGGCATTTCATTGAGATAGAAGAAGAGACCACCTTCCTGATTCAGCCTTCGTTCTCCAAACACTAATCAGCCTAGCTAGGGTTGCAGTCATGATGTCGGCAAGCTATCTCACTCTCTCCTTGTTTCTCTCTCATTCTCTCTCTCTCTCTTTCAGACGCTCTCTCATCTTCTCTCTCTTTCAGTCGTGAGATAGGAGAAGAGACCACGACTGAAAGAGAGAGAAGATGAGAGAGCGACTGAAAGAGAGAGAGAGAATGAGAGAGAAACAAGGAGAGAGAGAGATAGCTTGGCGACATCTAGACTGCAACCCTAGGTAGGCTGATTAGTGTTTGGAGAACGAAGGCTGAATCAGGAAGGTGGCTTGCATTCAGGCACACATCATGAATATTATATTATGGTGATGACTTGTTGGCACCAATCCCTCTCTCCTCATAACCAAATCCAAACCCAATACTCTTTTTTATTCACAGCTCAGCTTTGCCAATCCACTCCTGTGTCTTCAGGCTAAACCATGTTCAAGGCTTTTAGACGAATAAACAATACAGAATTTACTTTAAATAAATAAATAAGGATTTAAATCGCTTAATTTATAGAAATTTTGTTTATTATATTTCAGCATATTCGTGTAGTATATTTAGTAATTTTGTACAAGTCTTTTCGACAGACTGATTGACTTATTTTTTGTTATTTTTTTGTTATTATTATTTTTTGGTCAAATTTTTGCCTGGTCAAAATAATTAAAAATATAATAATTATAAATAAATTATTAGTTCCTTGTGACAATATATAGTTTTCATTACTTTCCATTTTTATATTCATAATTTACTTATGTTTCATTTTATTATTCACAAATATATGAAGTACGAATAAATTCGTATTTTTATTTATAAATAAAATTATGCCCATCTCTGGTTAAGATGAATTTCAATCATGAAGAAAATGTATCAATTGAATCAACCAATTCTAAGAACTTAAGCCAAAATTTTCTAGTCAGCATTTCCGGATTGCATCATGAGGTCAACCTTATAAGCGGATTTCGTGCGTATGTATAAAGGGAGGAACCGCACTAAAAGAACGTTTTACACGAATTTACAAGCGCTTAGGTTGCAAGGAGCAATGACATGTACAAACCTCGTGTAAACAGGCAATAGACACACTTTTAGAACTCCTCACGAAATGACTCTTTATCAGGAAAATATAAAAAAAGACAACAGTCCAGGAATCGAATTCAAAACCAATTTTTACGATTCCCACATATATTTATGTATATTTTAATGCCAATCTCACAATCGCAAATTCAGCGAAATGGCTCGATAGCCGAGTGAGTGAAATATCACTGAATCACTGAGTTATTAGGTGAAGTACTTTGGTACGATAAGGAGTGGAACCAACAACTTGTTATCGGGTTCAATTCCCAATAGTGCTTCCATTCCAAGGCACTGATAGTAGGCTCCTAGTCGCCTTAATCTACAGGCTCGTTCTGATAAGGCGCTCGTTAGCCAATCTACGCAAAAATAAAGGATAAGCAATGAAGTGTATATATATATATAGGGGAAGTTTTTGTACCTCTGACCATATTGTACCTTTGACCACCGAGGCTGTGGCGGCATGTAGCAACATTTTATAAATTTTGGTGTAATTAGTGTTTAGCTCCTTCCCTAGAGGGCTTGTGTAACCTACTTTGGATTATTCAAGGCAAAGAGGATTCTTGCAAAAAATACTTATCCATTTCTATAATAAAAATGTAAGTTATTTATTGATGACGTTTTGCATCATAATATTTTTTGGATTATGTCTTTTTAGATGGAAATCATTTGACAAAGTAGCTATTACAATAAGAAACATGGTGTAGACTTTGAAATTGATTTATCTTAACCCTAAAATTTTTAGCATACCAAAATTTTTAATACCAGGGTGTTGTACCTCTGACCACGACTAGTTGTTGTTCCTTTGACCAGGTCAAAGGTACAAAAAACCTGAGTATTTTTTTTATAATTTAACTTTTATGTTCTTCTGCTACAAATATATAAAAAAAATATTACTATTACATATTTAGTCGTAGAGATCTGTGGTATTAAATGTCCAATGTTTAAGATCCAATATTTGAAAAAAACAAACTTTAAGTGACAAGTTTACAAAAGACGATGAAAATTTGTATGATATTGATGTTGAAGATATTGTGGCTAACTTCCAAACCCTACTATTGCGAGTTGATCTGCTTGACAGTTAAAACGTTTATCGGTTGGACTGGATTTTTCAGCATATTAAGCATAACATAATATCAATAATAGTTTTTTTTATTATGTTTACATCCTTGTCCTATTTTTATTAAACTTACAATTAATTACAATATTACTGAATACAATTTTTTTTCTGGACTGCTGTATTGTTTTTACGTGGTCAGAGGTACAACAACCCGTGGTCAAAGGTACAACTACATGTTGTACCTTTGACTACAGTACGATTATTTTTTAAAAATTAATAAAAAATATTAAATGTAAAGCTAGAACCTTGAAAAAATTAAATATTATACCCAATAAAATACTAATTACAATGAAATCAAAAAAATGAATTTAGCCTTAATATTCAAGCTAAAAAAAATTCAATTTTGCAAAGTGGTCAAAGGTACAACACCTTCCCCTATATATGTATGTATATATATATATATATATATATATATATATATATATATATATATATATACAAATTTGAACCACCGTTATTTTCGGTCTCTAGGGGTTCTGAAACGCAAAATTTTCTAGTCGGCACTTCCGGATTGTTTCATTGTATCAACCTTATAAGCGGGGTTCCTCCCTATGGGGGAGGGAGGAACCGCGCTAAAAAAGGTAAAAGTAAAATAAAGATATATGGATATTAATATAATTTGTTCCTTTACAAAATTAGAAAAACATTTTACAAATATGTAACAAAAAAACGAACAAGTATCTATTCTTACTTAAGTATTTATTTATTATCGTAGGGCCTCCAAAAAAAACGCCCCCGCGGTGACCTAGTCCTAGTGGGAAGTGGAGTTCTCCCTTTGGTGTGTCCAAATGTCTTTCCATATTCTCCTGTCTCTTGCGTTTCTCATCCACGCTGCACCAGCCTTGTTCCGCATGTAATCAGACCATCTCTTCCGCTGTCTGCCTCTTCTTCTTTTCCTTCCATAGGGTATCCATTCTGTGGTCAGCTTTGCCCATCTATATATATATATATACTTGACCTTTCAAATTGGAAGACGGTTTTGTACCAAATTTCATCACAATCGAACCATTAGGGAAGCCAAAAATGAGCGAACAAAAAAAAAAAATATATATATATATATATATATATATACATATATATATATATATATATATATATATATATATATATATATATATTTGTTCGCTCATTTCTGGCTTCCCTAATGGTCCGATTGTGATGAAATTTGGTACAAAAATCCATCTTCCAATTTGAAAGGTCAAGTTCGTTAACCAGCAGATTCCGCCCACTGGAAGATAGTGTTTGGGGCGAAATCCGCGCAAAAAAAATCGCAACGCTTACGTTTTTGAGTTCATAAGCTTGTAAGTACTCGTTTTATAGGCTTCTTGGGCTAGGAAAACGAATGAAACCATTTTCAAGGCGATAGCTTTAACCGTTTTCGAGAAAATTGGAAAAATAGTTTTTGAATACCGTTTTTGGTTTGGGTACTTAGAATCAATGGATTCAGTTGAAACATTTTCTGCATGTTCTACTTTTATTAAAACTAATATGTTGAAATTTTTGTTACGTTTGGAGTTAAGGAAGGGTTAGAATAAAATATTTTATTAACAGACATAAAAAATTTTGGTAACTTTGTATACTTTCCTTAATATTTCGAAAAAGGTTGAAAATCTTGCGAAACGTAAGATCACCATTAGAAAGATTACTAAATGCTCTACAAAAATGGTTCTAATGAAAGTTTTGATTAGGCGATGTCAATCGGAGAAATAAGTGCTTAAACCTTTAAAGTAATTGATTTCGCTCATTCGAACTGTTCTTTTTGTCTTTGATTTTGGTACTTAGAATTATGGGATTCAGTTGAAACATTTTCTGCACGTTCGAATTTCATCAACACTAATATGTTCAAATTTTGGTTACGTTTGGAGAAAAGAAAGGGTTAGAATAAAATATTTTATTAACAGACAAGAAAAGTTTTGGTAACTTTCTATACTTTCGTTAGTATCTCGAAAACCGTTGACAATCTTGGGAAGCAGAAGGTTACCATTAGAAAGATTACTAAATGCTCTACAAAAATGGTTCCAATGAAAGTTTTGATTAGGCGATGTCAATCGGAGAAATAAGTGCTTAAACCTTTAAAGTAATTGATTTCGCTTATTCGAACTGTTCTTTTTGTCTTTGATTTTGGTATTTAGAATTATGGGATTCAGTTGAAACATTTCCTGCACGTTCGTATTTCATCAACACTAATATGTTCAAATTTTGGTTACGTTTGGAGAAAAGAAAGGGTTAGAATAAAATATTTTATTAACAGACAAGAAAAGTTTTGGTAACTTTGAATACTTTCGTTAGTATCTCGAAAACCGTTGACACTCTTGGGAAGCAGAAGGTTACCGTTCGAAAGCTTACTAAATGCTCTACAAAAAAGGTTCTAAATAAGTTTTAATTAGGCGGTGTCAATCGGAGAAATAAGTGCTTAAAACTTTAAAGTAATTGATTTCGTTTATTCGAACTGTTCTTTTTGTCTGTTTTATTCCTTGTTATTTTTAAATTGCTTATAGTCGGATAATGTATTTGACAATAAAACAGATTAAGTAAAATAAGAAGATCAATTTATTGCTAAAAATGTAGCGTTCAAAGAGAGAGATCCCAAGGCTTTCCAAATGCCTCTCAGTGGAGGCCTTTCTGCCCGACTTAAGGGATAGCTGACCCATACAGGTAAGATTGTAAATCAAGACCTTTCAAGACTGGTTTGTTTGAGATTTCATTTGGATAGGTGTTTCGCTATTGATCTAAACAAAGTAATAACTGTTTCTATTTTATGCCTTCATAAACACTAAAGATAAGAACCGAACCGTGCTAAGATGACGCAGTTCCTGCGAATCGAACTTTTTTTATATATTTTTTTACTTTTACTACTTATTAATTATAATACTATATTAATATCTGAAATTGTCAATATGTTTAATTTATTATCGTAAATAAAGGCTATATTCATTCATTCAATATGGTTTTCCGAGCGGAATTCGAAGATGAAATGTGAGTATTTTCAACAACTGTACTGCTGTTGGTTTCTTTCTTTTAAGAGATTTCTTTTTTCTTTGTTTAGTTCACTTTTTAATCAGTATTTTTTTGTAATTGCATTTAACAGAAAAATAAATATTTTAGTGAGATAAGGTAAAAAAAATAAATTATAAAAAAGTTTTTTTTAAATTTTTTACTAAAGATTAAAACAAACTAATAAATATTTCAATTATTTTCCAGACGTCACTAGGGATAAAGTTCCTGCGAGTGGGACTTTTTTAGTTGTATGCGGCACTCATTGTACATGGTTCATTCTTATCTGCTTTAAACCAACTGCTAAATTTATTTTAAATAAAAAGGAGCAAGCTTTTGCCGCTCATTTTAGACGTGGATATCTTTTATGGCTGTCACGGAAAGTGAATAGGAAGTAAACAAGAATTTCACCGGAAGTAAACAGTATGTATGCATGTGTGTGAACCGGAAGTGGACAAGAAATAGACCTTAAGAGAGCGCGCTGCTATGGAGTTGAATTTTCCTTTCACTCCAGTGTGGCTTTTAAACAAACATTAAAAGCAAACATAATTTCTTTAGTGGAATAAAAAAATTTCTCGTGACGTAGTGGGGCTCTCTTTTAACAAATAATCAGTAAAATCACAAATATACAGATTTTATATTGCTATTATTATACTATATATATATATATATATATATATATATATATATATATATATATATATATATATATATATATATATATTTATATTTGTATTTTCAAGCATATAGGTACTCATATTTACGTTAATGTTTCTAGCAATAGGTATGTCACTATACAGTTATATTGCTATTATTATACTTTATATATATATATATATATATGTATATATATATATATATATATACATATATATATATATATATATATATATATATATATATATATTTATATTTATATTTTCAAGCATATAGGTACTCATATTTATGTTTATGTTTCTAGCCTTTTTTTTTTGTGTTTTGTTATTGTTTCTGTCCTTACGATTGTTACACCATATATGTTTTTACAGCCCTGAAGATGGCTTGTATAGCAAGCCGAAACGTTGGCGGCAATAAATATACATTTTAGCAAATAAAATGTGTTTTATTGAATAAGAACACTGACCGAAACCCCGACGATCTACGCTTCCTACTTCTGAACGGTCGACCATATCTTCTCAAATATACAGATTTTGTCTGTTATAATAAGGTAAACCTTCCTTCCAAAGAAGAGTACAAATAAAGAAAAATCTTTCATTTAAAACGAACGTAACTCCTTGAAAAGAAATCCTCCTTATCCTGAAAAATGATAAGCAGAAAAATACTGATTGGCCACTGCCGAGATCGTGCGAGATCGGCTTATGTCGTAAATCGTCGACGATCCGCCCCTAGGGAGCGATAAAAAAGTAATGACTTACCCGCAAGAAAGTCTGGGCTTATCTGCCATTATGGCTTCGGCAATTCCTCTCTTCTCAGATTAAACAAGTATATAAAGATGATTTATTCCATGGATTCTATTAATTATGAAGCATTCACTCAGCGGGGGGCTTTGTTTTCACACTTAAGAATTTTATTCGCTGAGGAGTATAAACTTTTAATGTCTCACAGCTCAACAACCAGAAATTTATGTGACATTATATTTGAAAGAAAAATAAAAAGCATTTAAAAGGAAATTGCCGCCCCCATTCACTCTCTCTCTCTCTCTCTCTCTCTCTCTCTCTATATATATATATATATATATATATATATATATATATATATATATATATATATATCTTCTTCCTCTCCTTTTCCTCATTGTCTTGTCTACTTCACTATCTTAATCTCTTTTCCCTCCCTGTTCGTTGCAAGGAAGTACTAAAAATATCGTACTAAATAAAATATAATTTATTATAAATTAATAAATAAAAATAGCAATATCAAAAATTAAGCCTTATTAAAACGAATATAAAAAAGAGAGAAAAAAGGAAAAAATGAATACATAATTTATACGTACAATAAAAACAGTTTATAAGAGGATAACATACATATTTTTATGAACCTACTTATAATATAAGTAAGAACTTTATAAGAAAAAAAAGATTAATATATATATATATATATATATATCATAATAGAAGGAGATAATAATATAGGAAAAAACAACAATAAATATTTATATTGAATTCGTTTTTCATTAAAGTAAAAAGCATTGAATTTATTAATAATTATTAATAAATAAAATATAGTTGAAAATATTTAATTATAATTAAATATTTTTAACTATATTTTTATGAAGTATATTAATTACTCATTCACAATTGTAATAAATCCGGACGTTTGGCACAGTAATATGGTTTCAGAAAAAACATTCCCAGTAAACGAATTTTATTTTATTTATTTACTTAGTGTTCCGCTTTCTTGGTGACAACACTTTCTCGATTGTATATATGTCACTGTGTGTATTAAGGTAGTGGGTAACTGAAAATACCACTTAATATTTTCAAGGCAACAGGTCATGAAAGAAAGTTCGAACAGTAATGTGTTCTTGAAGTATGTCAGTATTGTGTTTATATAGTGGCTATCATTGCCTAGGAGTTCTTACATATCATACAGGAAATTAATACTGCCTCTTCTGTGGCAGTCTGTCAGTAACTGTTTGACTTCACAGTGTTAGTAGTTGTTAACAGTCGCATGACATATTAGACTAGTTAGGGCAGTAATGATTGACTAAATAAAAATAGAAAGAACATCAGACAAAGTTCGAATTATCCACGATGTAATGTTATTCAAGTTTCACAGTTGTGTTTAAAGCTGTAGCTTCTGTTTAAATTAGCACTTTTTCAATCGAATAACATATAACGCATATTAGTAATTCGTGCCCCGCCCCCCTCCAGATGCTCCTATTTTTCTCTTTAACGCTCTCGTCCTACTTTTAGCACTTTCCTCCGAAGGAAAGTAGCTATTGAGGTTGGACTCATGACGGAATTTTTGAAAAATTTCTTCAAATCTTTATCGATCCTACCTAGTAGACACCGAAAATTACCCCCGTTAAAATTTATATATATCTATATATATATATATACGCATATATATATATATATATATATATATATATATATATATATATATATATGTGTCTGTTAACACGATAGCGGCCAGAGTTTTTGTTTTTTTCGTCACGAAACTTGGTATATAGCATTGAATTAGCAAACGATTGAACGAGTTCGTTAACCACCAAAGTCGGTCCACCGGAAGGGGGGGTTTACCCCGAACCCAAAACACTAATTTGACTATGTCAGCCGTAATATTTGTTATATTTCAACGAAACTTGGTATTCGTAGTGGTAATATAGAGAGAAAAGTGAGATATAAAAATGAACTAAATCGGTTCATTAGAAGGGGGGGGGGGTTTACTCCGGACCCACAATACCCATTCGCCACTACCAGCCGTGATTTATGGTATATTTCGACGAAACTCAGTATTCGTAGTGGTAATCCACAGGTAAATATGTGTTGTAAAAATAAACTAAATAGGTTCATTAGGAGGGGGGGTTTACTCCGGACCCACAATACCAATTCGCCACTACCAGCCGTGATTTTTGGTATATTTCGACGAAACTCGGTATTCGTAGTGGTAATCTATAGGTAAATATGTGTTGTAAAAATAAACTAAATCGGTTCATTAGAAGGGGGGGGGGTTACTCCGGACCCAAATTCCTAATATACTCATACCGGTCGTAATTTCTGCTGTATTGTAACGAAACGCGGTATACGTCATGGGTAACTCATGAGAAAGAAGTGTTGTAAAAATGAGCTGAATCGGTCAATCGTAAAGCGGGGGTTTAATTTGTAATATATTTCAATAGAAAAGCCCGCCAAACGTAGGTTCACAAAGCCGCCGCAAGGAGCGCTTTCTACCACTAGAGACACTTGACTGTATCCCGTTCCTGCGTTAGATCAAAATACGATAATATGAGGTTTGTTGTATTTATTACATAGTTTAGTAGGTAGCATGTGTAAACATAACTCTGGAAGTAAATTAATAATTGATCAGTTACTCATTACAAATTTAAAAGAGAACTATTCATGTTTTTATTTTATTTATGTAGGATATTTTAAGGAAATTGTTCTGGAAAGCAGTATACACTACCCAAATTCTGAGGAAAGTGCTTAGTTATGCAGCTTCTGCGTGACGGACTTTTTGTTACATGAATGCTACATTCCAAGTAACGTAGCGGAAAAAAAAGAATGCTGGCTCCTATAGTGTTAACTGACACAAATACATGCATGTATTAGCATTGGACTTTTCGGCATATAGAAGGAATGATCGATGTAGATTATTTTCAAACCCGTTTTAAAAATTGGCTTAGCAACGCAAGATCAACAGCTACATTATCCCACAAAGTACTAAAAGGTTGTTGTTAAAATTAACCTTTAAGAAACACATAGTATAATTCGAGGAAAGCAGAAAACGTTTTGAGGAATTAGATAGCTATAAAGACTCAAGCAGAGCAATTTTATCGAGTTTTCTCAATTATTCTTAATAAATCGAATCGGAACGTATTGACTCTCGAGAAAGTAGAGAGAATTTGTGATGAGGGCTGATACCGGGACCTTCGTCGCGATGTATTCTTTTCGAATTACCCAGAAATCGATTTTTAACAGTCTGCTTTGCAAAAAATCAGTAATGATGAAGTTTACAATATGCTGAAAAGGTTTTCTAGATTGTTTATCATAATTCCTCGTATGTATCAACCAGGGGAACACATAATTTTGGAAGTAAAAGAAAACAAAAAAGAACAGTTATTAATTTCTTGTAATAAATTGTACCCATTAATTTAGACTACTCTTTTACATCAGTAATACTTAGCAATGAAATACAATAGATTGCCGCCAAATTAGGATTTTTAAATCCCGCCAAAATAGCCTGCCCGATTCAATTTTTTGTCACGTGACAGATGACGTCAAATCCGATATACTTATGTATCACCCATTGGATACCCCCTGCATGTACTATATGACATTCTGATGTCATATAGTACATACATGTATCAAACTTCAACGAACCCATCCTAAATTAGTGGCAAGCACATATTCCCAGTATATGTATTCACAAAAATAAAAAGCTATACAAAACTTAGGAAAACATCAATATATATGGGTTACAATCTGTAGTTGATACACTAAAAAAAATATTATACATATATCAAAGCTTTTTATTTACATTGTAGCTGTTAGCGTCATGAATGGGAAGCTCCTTTAGGATGAAGTTCTTGTTTCAATAAAAATAATAATATTTTTTTTTATTTTAAAGTTGTGTTACATTATTGACTTTTTATCAGCTAGTAAAGTAACTTGAACTACACGTAATTCCAATCATATTAATAAAGAAATTGATAAATTGCGCCCGAAAGCTAATGTAATGCCCAACGGCAGTACCAATACGTGCTGCGGGTTCTGCCTATCCCCACATTTACTAGGCACCAAGAAGGCATTGCACTTTTTTAAACGACTTCGAAAATCCCGCAACTCTTACAATACACACTAATACAAACATTGCAAAAATATTGAATTAAATAATTTTATTTAAACTTTAAAACTGAGTCGTTTCTCCAAAAAAAAAAAAAAAAATCTTGAGAGTTTTAAAATGTGTTGTGATATAAGATCTAAATTTTGACTATGGCGGTATTCCGTTAGCATGTGATTCACAGTTTTTCTGTGTTACGTTTTGCATTATCTCATTTAGTTATTAAGTATTCGTGGATTATTCGATCATGTCCACTTGAATGTCTCTTCTTTGTTTTGACTCTAACGTATAGGTTATTTGATGATTTTTTAAAATTGTTAATTAAAAAACAGTCGTGATGATTTTCCAGTGATTTTTTCATCATAATGGACTTCTTCCAGTTTTTCTGAAAACATCTGCCGAAATAGCAATGATCTATTAAGTTCCTGAGAGGCAGAGTTACATTTTATAGGTCTGCAGTGGGGATACCTGTGAATCTAATAAACTACAAATAATTGTCCAATTTTAACGATTTTTTGTAGCCATCTTTTATTGTGGACATTGAACAAGCAAACACGTTTATAAAAACATGTTTATATCGATAAAAGTAGTTGGAATTCGTCTATTTATATTATTTAAAATCTATATTATTTTAACATTTCGGCATGCTCTTTGGCAGTCCACCTTAGCAAGAAATTCCTAAGGGATGGAAGAATACCACAATGACGTTTGTTTTGGTATGAATAATAGTGGACACTTGACTTCATATCATCTTAAAAGCTAACATTCTGCATCTCATTTCTCAATTCGTTTATATTTCAATAAGGTAAATTTGTATTATCCAGTCAGGCAGATCAATGACAATTTGAGCGAAATCGAAAATGATGTTAAGAAATATGTCTTTCATAAATTACTAGCTAAACTCTATTGCAATATGCTAAAGTCAAATAAGTGTTGTAATAATTTGGAATGCACAAGTTCCAAATTGCAAAAAATGCACTTTAAACTTCTGACAGTTGCCAGGCAAAATTCGTCTTTACCTGCCCCCTTTTTGTCACCCCGGATTGGGCGCCCTGCCCTCTTACTTTGCGGATTTTTATCTATACATTGACTTCAAAAGAGATACAGCTCACAAGGGGAGTATACAGCGATGGGGGTCACCGATCTAGACCATTTTTTTTTCTGGTGATTCTGCATCGAAAAATAGTCGACACGTCGTCGATACAAATGCAAACTAACGAATATGAAAAAATGCATGTTTCATTGTCCATCTTTAATAATTTCTGCTGGACTTATTTACGGCAAATTCTTCAATCTGGCTTCACTCTATTATTATTTAAGGAAATTATTCCACTATCAAAAGGTCAAATCTGCCGAATATTTGGCTGTCCAAAAAAAAGTTATGAATAAATACTTTTCCACTCTGAAAAGTGGTGATTTTCATATTCGTTAGTTTGCTTTTGTATCGACGATGTGTCCGAGCGTTCCGTCCAATGCGACGAGAAATAAACTAAAATAGGTTGAAAGTGCTTTATTTTTTATATCGAGTTTAGAAAATGATATCGACATGATTCTTTCACCAATTTATTTGTTTTGTAGAGTAAACTAAAGGAAAAATATAATCGTTAAGCAATAATTTATATTTTGTCAAATAAATTCAAACATATGCTTACGTTTTCAAGCAAACTAGTATTATACATTTTTTTGCACCAAAAATAATAGCAGATTTAAAAAGAGCACCGCAAGAAACCCTAATGTGGTGAACATCATTGAAAACAAAAAATAATGATTTTTCCCAGTCTGGAAGAGACTAAACATTTGTAAGCGAAAAAGTAACGTGACGTTTTGAAATTTAATATCTCCTCTTGAGATAATCCGATTTTTACGTCATTGAAATATTTGTATGAATTGGTGAAAGAATCTTGTCGATATCATTTTCTAAACTCTATATATAAAATAAAGCATTTTCAACATATTTTATTTTATTTCTCGGCTCCTAAGGCGCATTGGGATGAACGCTCGGACACATGTCGACTATTTTTTGATGTAGAATCACCAGAAAAAAAAATGCTTTAGATCGGTGAACCTAACCGCTGTATACTCCCCTTGTCAGACAAATACAGAAGACTTGATTTAATGAAAACTACGACACTTTACTGGCGTTATTGACAGGTTGACATGCCCTAAGCCGGTGGGGAAAAATTGTGACAAGCACTTATACTAATAAATATGTTAAATTTCTCTGTAAGGGAAGATAAAATTTCATTCTGATAATTGGCCTACAAGTTGAGGAAGTTGTCTTAGAATCTTGGTGCAAACCTACTCCTGCAATGGTGGACAGGTAGTGGGAAACCACTTAGCTAATGAATGCATTTGTGTGCAAATTGATACAATCCCACCAGCTCTGTAAGCCCAATTCCACTCTCGAGGCACACAGGCCTCTTGTCGTTTAATGAATTTCAGATCTACTTTGGTTTCAGCAAATTCCATTAAGAAGATGGGGCCTCCTCGAGATTCATTATGGAGTGATGGAAGATGATGAGGTAATCATCGTCTATGGGAACAGTGAACTCAAGCACATTATCAAAATTATCTTGCTAAAGCATTTCTTGAAGTGCATTCTTTTGCGGGTGCTTTGGCAAATGGATAGGAAAAGAGTTTGTCTTGTAAGTATTACGAGAAAACAACAAATATTTGTATTGAATCAGTTGGAAAAGCGTAGTTCCTACAATAGACCATTCACAAAAAGGGCGTATTCTGCTTTTGAACTTTATACATTTTCAGAAACAATACTTACTGTAAAGTGATGTACTGTAAAATAATTATCACATTCAAAATTTTATTTTCCTCTCATTATTTTTATATGACATTCAGCACTTTTCAAGGTGAATTTAAATTTAATTTTCTTGAAACTACGCATCCTTCTTTCTCGCCCACTCTCCCAGTTACCACCCACTCTCTCTGTCCATCTCCGTCCCCTCTCTCTCTTATTCATCTTCTCTTTCTGTCCCTACGGTCATTCTCTAGCTCTGTTTAATTTTTTTCTTGATGGAAAATATACTATCCTTTCGTACTAAGCTTGCTTCTTTCCTTTCCTTCACAGTCACTAAGCAACCCGAAATAAAATATATGGACCAGTAAATATTTTTGAACGAGTTCCAAACTTTTTACTATGTATTATGAGCCTTTTCTCTGTGTGTGTGTGCGTGTGTGTTTAACGGCGTATCAACAATTTGGCTATTAACGCCGGGCTATCTATAGGCTGCCACCCTTTTATAATGCCAACGGAACGTGGTCGGTCATTCAGGTACTCACCGTGCCCGACGTTGCTTAACTTCGGTGATCTATGGGAACCGGTGCATTCAACGTGGCTATGGCCGTGGTCGGTCATCCATTCAGGTACTGGCCACGCCCGACGTTGCTTAACTTCGGTGATCTATGGGAACCGGTGCATTTAACGTGGCTATGGTCGTTGGCTCCTTACCACTTAGTGAACACGGTTTGAAGCATTCTGTTCGTAATCTTAATCTTTGAGTTCGATTTTGAAAATTTTCTCTTATATTTCATTGTTTAAGGGCCTAAGTTGGGGTACCCGAACGTCCCCGGGATCATCCGGTTTTTATAGAAAACCTTTAAAATGCGTAATTATTCGGCCGGTGCATAGCATCGATCACAATATCTTCCTAGTGTACCGTTAAGTCAAGAATCCTCTACAGTATCTGCCACCTCAGACCTTCGTGAAATGTTAGGGGTCATGCATTTTAATTATTTTCTATTTTTATAAATTTTCAATAAATCTCCAAGGCTACACAAAGTCCAATTTATTCTTCACTTGATTTAAGAAGTAAAATTTAAAACAGTAAATCTATAATGTTAAGCTTTTCTAATAATGCTCAACAAACGTTATCACTCTAAAAAAAAAAACTTTGAGCAAGGAATCTAGTTATCGTACCTCGACGACATTAAAAAAAAAGAATAATTAATTTAGGACTAACGTACGGTTCAGATTTCACATGTAATGCAGTACTTACCATGAAGAGCCTTCAGATAGGCCTTTCCAGCGTTTATCATCTGCCGGGCGCCAGGGTTGAATTTGTCCAGGATATTCTGAAACAAAAAAGTATCATAGATTAGACTGTTTAATTCATCAATTTAAACCAGGGCACCTTTTAGGTGGAGAAAATTCATTTAAAATATTTAACAAATCACCCTCTAAATATTGTCTAGTGCCAGTTGGAAGAAGGGAAAATGTAAATATTTACTTTCTTAGATCGTCCAAGGGCAAAGGAGGGGATTATTAATAGGATTGTAAGAAATGGAAGATTTTTCTCAGTGTTCATTGCAGCGCTGTTCTTGTAATTATTTTTCCATTCTTTGAACAGAAAAAAGACTTGGTTATTTAAATTTCACGTGGAATGGACACCACAGAGAAAAGTTTTTTTTTTAAAAATATCTTTATTTGCCAATTATACAATGCAATATTTACGGGAGAATCTTTCACGATTTGGCAGGCCATTGAAGATATTAGCTTTCAAGAACATAACAAGCACCTTATCATCACAGACTCACTCAGCGTGATAAGGGTACTACCAAAACTCAAGAACCGCCATCCTATAATAGCTGAAATTAGGGAAAATCTTGCAAAACAAAATAAAGATATTGCTCTTTTATGGGTTCCTTCCCACATGGGCATTGAACTTAAGGAGAAAGCAGATATTAAAGCCAATAATGCAAGAAAAGAACAAAGTGATAGCATAAAAGTGGCAGAGGTGTGCGGACAAGATTTAAAAGTATTTATTAAAACACAAATATTAACAATGTGGACTAAGGAATGGTTAGAAACAAATACAAAACTAATAAACATTAAAATAAATCTAAATACTTGGAAAACCCCTGAAAGGCTGAACAGGAGGGAGGAAGTAGTTTTGGCAAGAATGAGAATTGGCCACACTAAATTAACCCACAGTTATCTCCTGAAAGGACTGTACCCTACCACCTGTAAACATTGCAATGTTATATTAACTGTTGAACACTTCTTAAGAGAATGTACCGGATACACACCGGCGAGAAAAGTGAACAACATTAAAGGCAGCCTTGCTGAAATCTTACAGGATGACGAAAGGGCTGTACAAAAGGTATTCAAATTTGCCAAAGATATAGGCCTCTATCAAGAAATATAAAAACATAGAACTGACTCATACGGGTAGAGGCAGTATAATTAAATAAATAAATAAACAATGCAATAAGTATTTTTTATAATCCTTATGTTCATGATTTGATGACATTAAGGACCGATAGGGAAAAAAGCCCATTGGCCAAAACCTATTAACTTGGACTATTAACTTAGGATACATTTTCTTTTAGGGTGACTATTTACAGTATTGACATATTTTATATTTACATGATTTTACAGGGTTTTTTGCGCTTGAGGCGGCGGTGAGGGTTACCGGGAATGGAGGACGAGGATAACTACACAGACAAGTAAATGCTAATATTTCACTATTCGGAGTGGTCCATGGATAGAAAATTTTCATACTTCAATGGAGAATTAATTGCAGAGCCAAGGAGTGCCAAGCTAATTCTTTCATTATTTTTTTTTTTTTTTTTATTTATTTATTTCGAATTTACAACAATGTATAAGGTACACTTTCATTATTATTTCATTGAAACAATTTAATTGTAGTTTACTACATGATCAACTTCATGAACTGTCATTCGAAAATGAGGCTGACGATACTGACTCGTCAGAAGAAAATGCTGAAGGTTGAAACAGTATTGGATCAGACGATGATTGATGGATAATTCGTTTTTTATTCATAATTTAATTGTATATATTTGTTATTATTAAAAGAAAAGTCAGTACAATGACTTTTTTCTTTAAGTTGTTGGTCTATTTTTATTTTTTATTTTCGTGGTATAGCTTATGAATTATTTTTTATGAATATATGTATTATTTTTATGTAAATAATAGATGCAAAAAGTTAATATTCAAATGTTCCATAGAACTACAAATGCTTTTTTCTTAATTTGTAACCATTATGTCCAAATTTATGTGTGTCTAAGCATTAGTTTGTTGTCTATACTAAACACTGTAGGTCAAACAATTTTTCAGGGATTTTCCCCTCACTCAGTGACCTCAAAAACATTGAAAAACACAACAAAAATAATTTTGTCCACCTAAAAGTGAACTTTTGCCCACTGTGCAGGGATTTGAAATAAAAAAAAGGCATTATTATTACTAAAATAGATCTCAGCAAAATATTTAGAAGGAAGAAAAAACAATTCATATCATATATAGGAAGACCAAAGAAAGGAAGATATAATCCAGAAAGAGCCCTGATTTTGAGCTGTATAAAATAGGATGGCCGTCCTAGAAAATCCCCGGGCAAAGCAACCTATTTGTATTCATCCAGAGGCCAGGTCCACTCCGTCCAAGTTTCATTCGGTCGGATCATGGATTCCCTCTTGGAGCACCTTTAAACTTTATATCCTTTCCGTTACTTCAATTCTACTTCCGAAGATAAATGTTACAGAGAGAAAAAAGTATTGACGTTTCGAATTCGGTAAATGTTATGTTCCAAAAAGATCAAAAGTGGCAAGCTAAAAGCTCAAATACAAACAACTTCCTGAAATCTCTCTCTCTCTCTCTCTCTCTCTCTCTCTATATATATATATATATATATATATATATATATATATATATATATATATATGTACACATATACATTTATAATGGGCGGGGGTTATGCTGACCTCTTAGCGACCTAAGGGGGGGGGCCTTTAGGCTGCAGAAACAAAAGCTTTCAGCCAAGAGGCGTCCACTTGTTTTAGCGCGGTTCCTCCCTATCTCCATAGGGAGAACCCGCTTATGAGGTTGACCTCACGACGCAATCCGGAAGTGCCGACTAGAAACTTTCTCGTTTCAGACCCCTTGGTCACGAAAATATAGGTGGTTACAATTTGTATATATGTATATATACATATATATATATATTTATATATATGCTTGTCTGTTCGCTCTCTAGCAAGCTCAAAAATGGTCCGATATTGATGAAATTTGGTAAAAAAATCTGTCGACTAATTTGAAAGGTCAAGTTCGTTAACGAGCAGAATCCGCCCCCTGGAAGATAGTGTTTGGGGCGAAATTCGCGCAAAAAAAATCTTAACGCTTACGTTTTTGAGTTCATATGCTTACAGGTACTCGTTTTATAGGTTTTTTAACATAGGAAAACGAATGAAACCATTTTTAAGACGATATCTGTAACCGCTTTTGAGAAAAGTGAAATAAATATATTTGTAAGTCATTATTCTTTTGTGGGTACTTAGAATCGCGGGATTCAATTGAAATATTTTCTACATATTGGAAATTGATCCCAACTAAGATGTTTAAATTTTTGTTATATTTGAAGTTAAGGATGCTTATCTATTCCATTTCTTCGAGATATAGGGAACCGCGCTAAGATGACGCAGTTCCTGAGAGTCGAACTTTTTATTTGTTTAACTTGATGAGTGGTATGTATTCCCTGTTTCATATTATGTGTAAATAATATGTAATAATAAATAATAAGATATGTACATAATCTTAAATAATTGAACATCCAAATTGCTCAATGCGGTGAATAACCCAACCCCAACCTACTTTCTGCCTATGACTCTCCCCGTATCAAGACCTACCTGTGTACCAAGTTACGCCAAAATCGGTCAAACGGTGTGAATTTGTATATATCTGTGAAGTAATTCGTTAAGCAAACGACAGAGGCCAGCACCACAGCCTGCGAGTAGATAGCTGCTATCAAAGAGAGGCCCAAGCTCCGTAGCTAGACAGTGACTGTTGAAATAAAATTGAAATAAACTGCATTAAATGATTACATAATAGTGTAAAGTCATGAATGAGTTTGAGTTATTCTAAATATCAACAACATCAAAAAATAAATTGTTAGACATTATTCAAAATGGCCGGAGTAATTAGTGAAGCAGCCAACAGAGGCCACCAGTACCATAGCCTGCGAGTAAGATAGCTCTTATCAAAGAAAGGCCAGCGCTCCTTAGTTAGACAGTGACTGTTGAGATAAAATTGAAATAAAATGCAATACATGGTTATATCATGGGCGCATATAGAAAATAATTTCGGAGGGGCTGGGAAAATTTCGGGGGGGGGGGGTCTGAGACCATTTCCGGTGTATGGAATACTAACAATTTAGATCTTGGAAGAGTTTTATCCAACTTAGACGGAACTACACCCAAAATAGAATATGTTTTATGAACTAAATGATCTTTTTTAATTTATTTTTAAGGGTTTTATGAAATTTTTACCGATCAAATCAAAATTTCGGGGGGCTGCAGCCCCCCTCTTATATACGCCCATGGGTTATATAATAATGTAAAGTCATCAATGAGTTTGAGTTACTCTATTAATGAACAACATCAAAAAATAAAAAAAGTTTACGGAGGTTTGATAGCTGTGAATTTTAAACCGTACACACTCTATGGCTAGGTTGGATTGAAACTAGGATGGATGGATGGATTGGGTGTTTAAGGGCAGAAAACATCTAGGTCCTCACCGCCCTGAAGTCTAATGTTAGAGAGTCGTGTATATGTCGTGAAAGGGTTAGTAATTTGTGTTTAGGACAGTGCATGACAATGAACTGTTATTTTGATAACTTGTATTCAATTTTCTTTTTTTACTAATATCATTGCTTACTACTAACTTACTAGGTAATGGAACTATTTGTACTAAAAGTAATACTAATATACACTATAGCACTATCAATACAAATAATATACTACATAACAAATAATAGACTACATAACCATATTAATATTTACATATTTATTTTTCCCCCTCTTGTATAGTTTTTTATTTATTTATTTTTTATATTTTTTATTTATTTTTTTTTATTTATTTATTTATTTTTATTTTTTATTTATTATTTTTTTTTGTTTATTTTTTCCTTTATGTATAATTTTATTTGTTATATTTTTTAATACATATATATATTTTTTATGTATATATATTTTTTTTTCCTCTTTTGTAATTTTTTATATATCATTTTTTTTTTTTTTTTTTTTTTTTTTTTTTTTTTTTTTTTTTTTTTTTTTTTAGTAAAACACTAACTAACTAATACAAACTAAGTAACTAATAAAAACTAAACATAACTAATACAACTATTTGTACTTGAAACTAGGTGTAACGATGATTCTTAGAAGAAAAAGTCCGTCACGCAGGATTTTGGTGGTTAACGAACTCGTTCAATCGTTTGCTATTTGAACGCTATATACCACGTTTTGTGAAGAAAAACCAAAAACTCTGGCCGGTATCGTGTTAACAGACACGTATATAAATATGCATATATATATATATATATATATATATATATATATATATATAAATTTTTACGGGGGTCATTTTCGGAGTCTACTAGGTAGGATCGATAAAGATTCGAAGAAATATTTCAAAAATTCCGTCATGAGTCCAACCTCAATAGCTACTTTCCTTCGGAGGAAAGAACTAAAAAATCATTAATCCTATCCTGGCTAAAAGAGAGCATCAAGCTTTAGAATATCCGTTCCAGTTGTATGCCTTTGTTATAAAAAAAAGAGGCGGTGAAATTTAAGAAAAAAATAAGTCTCTGGTTTTATCAAAGTTGAGATTGAGTTTTAAAAAAATGCATCTCTTTATTATTAATTTTTTTTTTCCGCTTTAGCATTTATGCATTTCTCATTTAAATATTGTATAATTTATTTATTATTGTAATTTCATCTATGTTTAATGATGTCAATTTTCATATAATAAGGCCTAATATAAATACAATTTTTAATAAATAAACATAAAAGACTTTTTAAAGCATAATATTTAAACAATGTTTGAATATTTTCAATAACTACATAAACAAATATTATTACTATATTATAATTTATATTGATCTTCTTATGTACAAAAAGCTTAATGTATGTGTATATATACATGCTTAATAGCTTGATATAGACTTAATATATCTATTTTTCCTTAAAAATTTAACATTATCCCATTATTCCACTTAAGGAATCTTCACAAAGCATTAATGACTTGTAATATGCAATTCAATTTTACTTTTAGACAAAAGATCTTAATCGGCTCTTGTAGAATGTTTTACATGACAAAAAAGGGTTATTTTTTTTTTTTTTACTTTTATATTAAAAAGAAATTATAAGAATATTGTAAAAAGTAGAGTAGCCTCTTTTAAAAACGCCAATTTCAGGAAAGATATTATTTCTCAAGTAATTTATTTTGCAAAAAGGAGGTAAATACATCAAAGGAGCCGACGTTATTGATAAGGCGTTGTAAAATATTTTCATTTTGTACGAAGGCAAATTTAATACCTCATGTCCGCGAAGAGCTTCCGATCCCCGCAAAGGACAGAGATCGAAAGGGGAGGGGGGGGGTTTGTACCGTGAAAGGTCCTTTGTAAAGGAAAGGGGTAAACTGATCTTGACGTAAACGGGGGGGGGGGCAAAGGGCTTCCAGGACAATTTTCGTCTTTTTGTCATGAATCAGGCAACCATATAAGGGTTTTTTTTTGTTGTTGTCTTGGAGGACATCATTCTGACAAGCCACACAATAGAGGGGCAATGGCTTGCGTCAATGGCTGAACAAAGAATTTCTTTGATGTTTCCATGAAAATATATACAAATTTATAAATAAATATCATTAAATAAAAGTCATTCAGAAATAATTATGATCAAACATTTTCGGTTGTAAAATGTAATAATATTATTGTGGAGATGGAGATAGTTAGCCGTTGTAGTGATACGAAGACAAGGTATGGTTGGGATTCGGCTAGGAGGAAAAAACGTCAGACCTTCAGGAAGAAATCTGTATTGGACGTTTCGGCTGCACATTGGCAGCCTTCTACAGCACATGCCTAGGGGGGGAGGGAGGAAGACCTCGAAGACACTTAGGTAACCATGGTTGAATGTAATTCATTCTGAGCTTTTGGCTGTGTGTATTTTTATTGTTTTGAATTTGCAAGGAGGTACCCATAACCTTTTTAAAAGTGGACATCACCCTCAAGTTTTATTACATAGCCATTCCTGTCAATGCCAGAAATATTGGCACCAAATATTAAGTATTTAAACCCACAAAATAGGGAGATAGGGGGGTATTCAAATTCACAAAAATTTGGGGTTTGTCTCTATGAGACTTCGAAATGTGTTGAACTCGCAAAAATATTTTTCCGTTTAGTCTTGGATATTCCACTAGAAGAAGGAGCAATGTGGTGGCATCAACTTAAACCGTTTCCACGACAAATTTCGACCCCTTCAAAGTCCTCTTCCTATCGAGTGTCGCCCATCCACTCGTCCACCAAGGACTTCCACCAAGGCGGCTCAGAAGAATGTGGCCTAGAGATCTGCCGCAGTGAACCTCAAGTGAAATGTTAGCAATGGCTTTCTCTTCCTTCAAGTTCGTCAATGTCTGTGTTTCCCTGATCTTTCTTCGACTCTAGCCACTGGTTGGGCCCTTTCGGGTAGGGCCCTTTCAACGTCATCTGAAAGTCTTTCTCAAGTTAATGAAGGATGGAATTGGGAGACCAAAGAGCACAAAACTTTCATATTGTAAGATTTATTCAAATGCAGAATGTAATAACAAATAAAGAAATCAATTGAAAAATATGAACCTATAGGGTCATTCCAAAGGCTATGTTTTCAACGCCACCAAGGGGTGCACAAATGCAAAAAACGTTCCGTTTGATTACCACCAAATTTTACAGAATTTTATTGAATATGTCATTATTTTAAAATAAACCAAAAAAAAAATGGTGTTTAATATTATTAAAAAGTTTCTCAGGGTGTATTTGGAACCTTTTCCACCTTCCCAGGTGTTTGGAGAAAAAAGGTACAAGCGTTTTTGTAAACCCTTATTTTAGTTTCCGAAACCACATGCAATATGAATTATATATATACATATATATATATATATATATATATATATATATATATATATACATATATATATATATATATATATATATATATATATATATATATATTTGTAATACTATAGCTATTTAAGTAAATTGAGTACTTATATAAGACCAAGGATTTTGTCCAGATCAAAATCTTCATTAATACCTGAAATATTATAGTTTTTTATAAATATTATTCATTCTCGCAAGCAATTCACAATATCCATATTTTTAAAATTTGATTAAAAAAAACTACCTATACACCCTAGCACAATAAAACTTTATAGATTATCTTAGGGAATAAGTATAAGCAAATGTACAATGTTTCAGGAAAATTTAAAATCATGGGTGACATTTCATTAAAATATTGGGTGATTTCACATGGAATGACCCAATAGTTTCTTCCCCCTTTTAGAATTCTAGCATTTTTTATTTATTTATGAAGCAATCGGCGAGCTTTTTAAATAACTAATTGCTGCCAACGGTAGAGATTTCTCAAGAAATCAACATCAAATTTTCATTCTCATCAAAATAGCCATCAAACAATCAGGGACAAATAGAATGAACAAAATTGAGAAGAAGATGGAGGATCCACTAAGAGAGGCAATCTTCAGACTTATTCCATAATTAATTGAGAAGGGCTTAAAGAGAACTCGAAGTGGGGGGGGGTTAAGGGTGATTAGGAGGGTGGGGGGTTGGAAGCCAATCAGCTGACAGCTTCTTCGGAGCTTCACTTCATTTTCCTTTCTTTATATACTTAAGAAATGAACTTTTCCGTCATCATTTATATCATCGTTCTTAAAGGTTGTTTGCACCGTTATCGGAACCGTTATCGGTGCTTTATTTTCGCGTGTTTCCTTATTTATGATGCTCACTTCTAGTATGCATGGGGTCTCATCATGGTTCAAGTCCGCATGAGTCTGCATACAATAGAACGAAACCAACACTTTGACAATTTCAATCAAATTTTGCTCCCCCCTTGGGTCATTATATCAATATTTATTAATCTTTCGAAAGACAACTTTTTTCTCATGTTGATTTCACAACAGTTTTCGAAATATTTAAGGAAATATAAGCCAGAAACTGATCAAGCTTATTATTGTTCGCCACAGTTTCTTCAAATATCAGAAATATTAAATAAGTTTCAAATCCTATTTATACAAAGCCCTATGAACTAAGATTTTATTTGTAAAAATCTCGCCCTAAAAGAAGTGCTCTACTGGTAAACGAACTTCGTTATACCAAAAGTCGTTTCCAAATTTCGAAAGACCAGACCCAAATTAATTTTTTTTGTTTTGTGTTGAACGGCGTATCAAAACTTGTGATATTAACGCCCGGCTATCTATAGGTTGCCACTCTTTTATAATGCCAACAGGACTTGTTCGGTCACACATTCATGTACTGGCCACGCCCGACGTTGCTTAACTTCGGTGATCTACGTGAACTGGCTGTGGCCGTTGACATCAGACCCAGATTTAAACGACCGACGCACAGCTGGGCAAATGGACGATTTAGGACAGAAAAAGTCAAAAAATAAATGTCACATTTATAGATTAATACTATTAGTGCCTTGTGGTTCAAAAACAGTATGCTCACTGTTGACAAGCAAAGAGGTCAGAGGCCACATTTTTCGCAAAAAAGAAGTCTAGTTTATTAATAAGCTTCTAAAAAGTTGTTTGTGCGGTAGTGAAGGGCTAAAAGGTAATCTTCAAGCATGAGCATCGATTTAAATAGTAAGTGTTAATGTTATTTTTACTATTTAAGTAATAATTAAGAATTTAAAGATAAGAAATTAGTACATGCCTTGCTCGCGTCAAAATTTAAAAGTACAGAAGTGTACATAATTTGCATGATTAGAATAGATTAAGTACGAATTCAACCAAAACATGTTCTCTTGAATAATAAGAGTTGATGCACAATTATTTTGTAACCAACCTTATCAAACTTTCTAATCAACATCAACTTTAAGGTTGTATTTCCACGAAAAGTGCTGTTAGACGTTTGGCGGATAAAACTTAATTTGTCAGACAAAAACGCCGGCGTTTTGCAATACGTTTTTAACAAATTGACTGTGTATGCTGAAGAGGGAGATCATTTTGATCAAATTGCAAAAATTAAAGCTAAGGTTAAAGCTTTGCTCGTCCAAATTCAATCTTTAAAGGACAAAAGTGACCATGAGTGATCGGAATTTTGCTCTCCTAAATCGGTCATTTGCCCCACTGTGCAACAATGTGTCGTGTCCTATCCAAGTCAACATTTCTTGAAAGGATTTCTGCATTGAGTTATCGAGAAGACCTCTTAAGAGAGTTCGCCGTCGTAAACGGGATGTGGAAACACGCTCAATAATCTCTAAATGTACAACACGCTAAAACGATCTCAGTTATACCATAATGAGATAACAACAGCGTCCAACCTTACTGCATATAATTGTGGGCCCCTAAGGGTTTGGCACCCTTGCAAACATCATAATGAGAGAAATGACGCGGAAAACAGAGCGAATGCCTGGAATGAGCGACTAGGACAAGGGTTCCAGGTGATTTATCCCCGACTCCAGTCCATTTCCAGCGGGGCGGGCGGGTCCCTTTGTGCTCCAGCGTCCGGAATTGCCGAGGGTGTCGGGAAGAAGGACTCTCATAAAGAAGATGTCTTCCGCTCCAGGAAGGCGGGGGTTGATGAATTCAAATAGGCACCTAAATACAGTCGGAGAATGGGGACCAACACTCTTGTTTAGGGGTTCCTTCCTTCTTACATCTAGAGCAGAGCAATCTCCTGGGTGAAGCAAACTTACATCCGTATAAATAGTACGAAGGGAGTGTTTAGAATTTTATTCCTTATCGGAAGGAAAACACGCTCATAACAACGAAGGATGACGAATCCTGAAGTGCAGACCCGAAGTGCTTCTCTACGTATACATCACAAAAACTAAAACTGTCATTGTAATTTGTATGTATATATATATATATATATATATATATATATATATATATATAGAGAGAGAGAGAGAGAGAGAGAGAGAGAGAGAAAATTAAAAATATATTCGATTGGTAGAACGGCTTTTAACTCCACTGGAAATAGCATATAAGTGCAATATATATAATACAGGGCCGCCACATGCGGGGGGGGACAGCCGGATACAGTTGTCCCTGGCCCGGGCGCCCTGGGGGCCCGGGCCGGGCCTCGCATAAAAGGAAAAATGTATAGGTTCTGAGCTTGTAAAAAGAATGGGGTTTCGAAATATAGACGGGCGTAGCCTATATTTATTGGAATGGGATCTATATTTTTTTAATGTAGATAAACGACAAAACAAGTCTAGTCCCAGAATAGTATATTTCATTAGGAGTCCTAATAAAACTACAAGTACCGAAAGTGACCTTTACTGCACCGATTGTCGGCTTTTATTCACATTTCGCTCAAAACTCAAGATGAAAATAATTTTAAAATGCCCTTCTAGTCCTATAGCAAAGTACTAGAATTTTAAGTCTGGCTCTGAGAAGTGGGGGCCCGGCTCTGAGAAGGGGGGGCCCGTGATCTGGTCCCGGGCCCGGCTCTGAGATGTGGCGCCCCTGATATAATATATAAGTCTTTTACCTCTAATGAAAACGGACATGATTTTATTTTTTACTGACTTATCTTCGTTATTTATGGCAGCAGGACATAGTGCTTTATACCATTATATGGATCGAAAAATCCACATTAAGAACATGTTGTTAAGTCAATTCAATAAAAAAAAATGGACATGGTGTCCTTTACCTCCGAGGTACAGACATATTTTTTATTATATTTATTAGGGGACGCAATGCACCTGTAATACTTTTATAAGACCTTATATACAGATATGCCCATCACAAGCCTAGTTTCTGTGAGGCCTAAATAATTTATATATATATATATATATATATATATATATATATATATATATATATATATATATAGTACCTAACCCGTAAACTAATTAAACAAAATACACTGCTTAAAATATTTGGGTTTGTTTGATTCAGCAAAAGAAAATGATCTCTATTTTAAAATGATGAAAATGAAGGCGTATCGCTATTTGATATGTGAGTGCCTCCGGAAGATTGCAAGGAGTCCGTGGAAACCCGGTTTCCATGGATTCCTCGTCCAATTAATAGATTAATTAATTAGCGTCTTGATTATATGGACTCGGATTGAAGGGAGGGAGTGGGGGAAGCAGATGGAATCATTTCATATCATGAAGGATTCCTGATTCAATCCAGAAACTGAGGCAATTATTTATTTCGAACAGCATATGTATATTTCAATCCATGTTTATGTATATATTCATATATATATATATATATATATATATATATATATATATATATATATGTATGTATGTATAAGGTGGATGACCAGCAAGCTAGATCAGTAGATACTTTTTAAGATTCACAAAATCTCCCTCCTACACTTAAAATTAATGCTGAAAGAAACGAGCACAGAATTATGACAAATTTAAGGGGAAGAACCCCAAAAATGGCGATATTTATACAAGGCTTAAAAACTCACTCACACAGACTGTCACAGCTTCAGTAAAATTCAGGATTAGCAAAGGAAACGGGCAGGTAATATTCTATTGACACATCAAAATACTACTAATACCAATAATGTGAGTCGGGACTAATGAAGCAAAGTTTATGTGTAAACAGAAAAATTTTATAGTTTACATGGATTAAAGGACATTCGGGACTAGTTGGAAACGAGACATGACTAAGGACCTTACATTACCTATATATGATTGCAAACCTGCATTAGAGACCATATAAAAACACGAATAAGAGACTATTCAATGCAAAAATTGGACGAATGATGAAGGAACACATATAAAAACACGAATAAGAGACTATTCAATGCAAAAATTGGACGAATGATGAAGGAACACATATAAAAACACGACTAAGAGACTATTAAATGCAAAAATTGGACGAATGATGAAGGAACACATATAAAACACGAATAAGAGACTATTCAATGCAAAAATTGGACGAATGATGAAGGAACACATATAAAAACACGAATAAGAGACTATCCAATGCAAAAATTGAACGAATGATGAAGGAACACATATAAAAACACGAATAAGAGACTATTCAATGCAAAAATTGGACGAATGATGAAGGAACACATATAAAAACACGAATAAGAGACTATTCAATGCAAAAATTGGACGAATGATGAAGGAACACATATAAAACACGAATAAGAGACTATTAAATGCAAAAATTGGACGAATGATGAAGGAACACATATAAAACACGAATAAGAGACTATTCAATGCAAAAATTGGACGAATGATGAAGGAACACATATAAAAACACGAATAAGAGACTATCCAATGCAAAAATTGAACGAATGATGAAGGAACACATATAAAAACACGAATAAGAGACTATTAAATGCAAAAATTGGACGAATGATGAAGGAACACATATAAAAACACGAATAAGAGACTATTCAATGCAAAAATTGGACGAATGATGAAGGAACACATATAAAAACACGAATAAGAGACTATTAAATGCAAAAATTGGACGAATGATGAAGGAACACATATAAAACACGAATAAGAGACTATTCAATGCAAAAATTGGACGAATGATGAAGGAACACATATAAAACACGAATAAGAGACTATTAAATGCAAAAATTGGACGAATGATGAAGGAACACATATAAAACACGAATAAGAGACTATTCAATGCAAAAATTGGACGAATGATGAAGGAACACATATAAAAACACGAATAAGAGACTATCCAATGCAAAAATTGAACGAATGATGAAGGAACACATATAAAAACACGAATAAGAGACTATTAAATGCAAAAATTGGACGAATGATGAAGGAACACATATAAAAACACGAATAAGAGACTATTCAATGCAAAAATTGGACGAATGATGAAGGAACACATATAAAAACACGAATAAGAGACTATTAAATGCAAAAATTGGACGAATGATGAAGGAACACATATAAAACACGAATAAGAGACTATTCAATGCAAAAATTGGACGAATGATGAAGGAACACATATAAAAACACGAATAAGAGACTATCCAATGCAAAAATTGAACGAATGATGAAGGAACACATATAAAAACACGAATAAGAGACTATTCAATGCAAAAATTGGACGAATGATGAAGGAACACATATAAAAACACGAATAAGAGACTATTCAATGCAAAAATTGGACGAATGATGAAGGAACACATATAAAACACGAATAAGAGACTATTAAATGCAAAAATTGGACGAATGATGAAGGAACACATATAAAACACGAATAAGAGACTATTCAATGCAAAAATTGGACGAATGATGAAGGAACACATATAAAAACACGAATAAGAGACTATCCAATGCAAAAATTGAACGAATGATGAAGGAACACATATAAAAACACGAATAAGAGACTATTAAATGCAAAAATTGGACGAATGATGAAGGAACACATATAAAAACACGAATAAGAGACTATTCAATGCAAAAATTGGACGAATGATGAAGGAACACATATAAAAACACGAATAAGAGACTATTCAATGCAAAAATTGGACGAATGATGAAGGAACACATATAAAAACACGAATAAGAGACTATTCAATGCAAAAATTGGACGAATGATGAAGGAACACATATAAAAACACGACTAAGAGACTATTCAATGCAAAAATTGGACGAATGATGAAAGAACACATATAAAAAAAGACACTTATACGAATTCATAACCACAATACATAACAGACAAATAATAACTCCCAACAATTTAATTTTGCATGCGTATTGGCCGACGAACATTTGCTTACATAAATTGAAAGTCATCACTAATATGTAGATGCAACAAAAATGCATGTGCACTGCGAGCATAAGGTCGTGAGATCGATTTCCACTAAGGGTGGTGGCTTTTCTTTCAAATAAAGAAAAGGCATATGCCCTATCCTGGCTAGAAAAGGGAGGTAACCTACAGATAACCCGTCCCAAAATTCGTTGACAATAATAAATGGACGTTAAAATTTAAATAAATAAAAAAATAGCTACACTATACGAAAAAAAACTTATGACCACCTATGCATATTCCTCTGCCAAGCCCAATCTTCTAAAGTTGCTAGATTCTGTCCATTACACGGGACTAAGGTTAGCTACCGGTGCCTTTAGAACCAGCCCGACCAATAGCCTTTGTGCCGAGTCTGGAGAGTATCCGCTAGAATACAGGCGAAAGATGCTAATAAGTAAGTTTGTACTTAAGAGTATATCTTTAAATAGTCCATGCCTTAAGTACATCCACAATCCATACGCCGAAACATATAACATGAACCCTACATTACAAAAGCCACTTTACATTAGATTTCGCGAAATTACCAACCACTACTTTGACCCAACAAAAATTATACAAAAAACAACTCACATTTTCCCTCCTTGGACAACCCATAATCTAACAATAAATTTAACTTTGACTAAACACAGAAAGCATGACCCAACATCTGGCATTATATATAAAAACAAATTTAACGCTTACCTTAAAGATCATTTAGAGTCATTATTTGTATACACAGACGCATCTAAAACACAACACGGTACAGGAATAGCTGTAGTAATAGGAGAAACAATAATAGTTAATAAACTGCCTGACATTACGACAACATACACAGCTGAATTACGAGCAATACTTCTAGCACTGACCAACATCACTACACGACAAGAAAACGACATTATCATTTGTACAGACTCTCTCAGTTCCCTTATAGCCATACAAGACATCTTTAGCACACATCCAATTGTAACACAAATTCACGATACAATACATTCATTGAAGAAACGAATAACTATTTATTGGCTTCCCGGTCATGAAGATATACCACAAAGTACGAATGTAGACAGACAAGCAAAATTCTCCACAACACGAAACCAATACGACGTCACAGACATAACATACGAAGACGTTTTCACTGACATACAGAAACACATTGAAAACCAGTGGTACGATGTATGGTACAGGACAAGAGACAACAAACTACGTGAAATTAAATCTACAATTACTCACTGGCCATCGAGCAACAGAAGTACAAGAAGAGAAGAAGTAGTACTGACACGTTTACGGATTGGACACACTAGACTTACACACTCATCCCTAATGACTAGAGAACAAGCACCGATTTGCCCAATATGTAACACTTTTTTAACTATTAAACACTTACTAACGGACTGTTTAAGACTTAACTCATTTCCCCTCCCAGCTATAAATCTAACAGAGTTGTTAGCAGAAGGAAGCCAATTTATAGATTTTGTTTTTAGATACTTAAGGAAAATTGGACTATTTGAAGAAATATGACGTATACGTATATGGCTTTCTATGTTTGTATACGAGCTTATCTGTTTGTGTATGTGTATATGTGTATGTATATATATTTTTCTCTTTACGACCTCCTATCATTAATACGTATGAACTATGATTTCAAATTCATAAAGATCTAAGTCTATAATTCTATTTACAGACTGCCCTATCTGCCTCTGTATTGTTCGTACCATTTTATAGTCTATGCAAATTGTATTCGTAATTTTTATTTTTTTTATTTTTCCATTTTTTTAATTATTTCATTTTCAAATTTGTTAACAATTGTTTATTCTTATGTATGTATTTTAAGTGATGAATTGCCCTTGTCGCGGTCTCACTAATAAACAAATAAATAAATTATGACCACCTAGTGTAGGACTCTACATTATAATCATTATTTTATTGGACGGAACATGGCCCACCAAAAAACCCGAATTACTTCCTAATTTTTTTTCAGATAATTTATTCATTTATTAAAAATTTTGAGTCCTGAAACATTCAATCAATTCATCTGATTGTATATATAATATGTATACGATCAGATTAAAAACGGAAAATATTATGTACTGTGTTATTACATATTTATATATTTTATTGAGTTGTTTTACATATTTATATACTTTATTTTATTGTTACATATTTATATATTTTTTTCAGTTATATGCATGATGAGTTGATTTATAAATATGTAATAAAACAGAAAATATTATGTACTGTGTTATTGCATATTTATATATTTTATTGAGTTGTTTTACATATTTATATACTTTATTTTATTGTTAGATATTTATATATTTTTTTGAGTTATATACATGATGAGTTGATTTATAAATATGTAATAAAACAGAAAATATTATGTACTGTGTTATTACATATTTATATATTTTATTGAGTTGTTTTACATATTTATATACTTTATTTTATTGTTACATATTTATATATTTTTTTGAGTTATATACATGATGAGTTGATTTATAAATATGTAATAAAACAGAAAATATTATGTACTGTGTTATTACATATTTATATATTTTATTGAGTTGTTTTACATATTTATATACTTTATTTTATTGTTACATATTTATATATTTTTTTAAGTTATATGCATGATGAGTTGATTTATAAATATGTAATAAAACAGAAAATATTATGTACTGTGTTATTACATATTTATATATTTTATTGAGTTGTTTTACAGAGTTATATACTTTATTTTATTGTTACATATTTATATATTTTTTTAAGTTATATGCATGATGAGTTGATTTATAAATATGTAATAAAACAGAAAATATTATGTACTGTGTTATTACATATTTATATATTTTATTGAGTTGTTTTACATAGTTATATACTTTATTTTATTGTTACATATTTATATATTTTTTTGAGTTATATACATGATGAGTTGATTTATAAATATGTAATAAAACAGAAAATATTATGTACTGTGTTATTACATATTTATATATTTTATTGAGTTGTTTTACATAGTTATATACTTTATTTTATTGTTACATATTTATATATTTTTTTAAGTTATATGCATGATGAGTTGATTTATAAATATGTAATAAAACAGAAAATATTATGTACTGTGTTATTACATATTTATATATTTTATTGAGTTGTTTTACAGAGTTATATACTTTATTTATTTATTTAAATTTCAACGTCCATTTATTATTAACTAGGAATATACTTTATTTTATTGTTACATATTTATATATTTTTTTGAGTTATATACATGATGAGTTGAGTTATAAGTATGTAATAACATAGTGCATATTATGTACTGTGTTATTACATATTTATATATGTAATAACACAGTACATAATATATATATCAATATATATATATATATATATATATATATATATATTTTATTTATTAATTTTTCTTTATTTTCTTGTATTAATATTTTTTTAATTAATATTATTCGATATTTCTATTAATTGTTAAATTAAAAGGAAACATACTTTCAGGTCCATAACCAGAATAGGTGTAGTATATAGAAAGGATGGCAAACGTACTTCAAAATAAACTCCCACGCTGGAGGCTTATTCCATTAAAAAAAGAAACAAGTTCAAAATGCGAGCAAAATTTATTTTTTCGGTAAAACTGGTCAGAAAAACACCTAATCAATGAGAAGAATCTGTGTAAGTTGATATTTTAAAGGTGTAAGCTAACAGTATACGGTGGAACAAAATTGATGTTAGGAATGGCTTTGCTAAATCGAGTTTATTCCCGCCTCTCGAACTAACACGTTAACCTCATTCTCGGGACGTCAAACTCACGACACCAATCAAATCCCGGGACGATATTTACTCTAATAGCCAATAAAAGAATTCCTTCTGAGAGCATGCTTTCAGGAAGTACTTTAAGGTGTAATCCCGGGACGATGTTTACTCTATTAGCCAATAAAAGAATTCCTTCTGAGAGCATGCTTTCAGGAAGTACTTTAAGGTGTAATCCCGGGACGATATTTACTCTAATAGCCAATAAAAGAATTCCTTCTGAGAGCATGCATTCAGGAAGTACTTTAAGGTGTAATCCCGGGACGATATTTACTCTAATAGCCAATAAAAGAATTCCTTCTGAGAGCATGCTTTCAGGAAGTACTTTAAGGTGTAATCCCGGGACGATATTTACTCTATTAGCCAATAAAAGAATTCCTTCTGAGAGCATGCTTTCAGGAAGTACTTTAAGGTGTAATCCCGGGACGATGTTTACTCTATTAGCCAATAAAAGAATTCCTTCTGAGAGCATGCTTTCAGGAAGTACTTTAAGGTGTAATCCCGGGACGATGTTTACTCTAATAGCAAAAAAAAGAATTCCTTCTGAGAGCATGCTTTCAGGAAGTACTTTAAGGTGTAATCCCGGGACGATATTTACTCTAATAGTCAATAAAAGAATTCCTTCTGAGAGCATGCTTTCAGGAAGTACTTTAAGGTGTAATCCCGGGACGATGTTTACTCTAATAGCCAATAAAAGAATTCCTTCTGAGAGCATGCTTTCAGGAAGTACTTTAAGGTGTAATCCCGGGACGATATTTACTCTAATAGCCAATAAAAGAATTCCTTCTGAGAGCATGCTTTCAGGAAGTACTTTAAGGTGTAATCCCGGGACGATATTTACTCTATTAGCCAATAAAAGAATTCCTTCTGAGAGCATGCTTTCAGGAAGTACTTTAAGGTGTAATCCCGGGACGATGTTTACTCTAATAGCCAATAAAAGAATTCCTTCTGAGAGCATGCTTTCAGGAAGTACTTTAAGGTGTAATCCCGGGACGATATATACTCTAATAGCCAATAAAAGAATTCCTTCTGAGAGCATGCATTCAGGAAGTACTTTAAGGTGTAATCCCGGGACGATATTTACTCTAATAGCCAATAAAAGATTTCCTTCTGAGAGCATGCTTTCAGGAAGTACTTTAAGGTGTAATCCCGGGACGATATTTACTCTAATAGCCAATAAAAGAATTCCTTCTGAGAGCATGCTTTCAGGAAGTACTTTAAGGTGTAATCCCGGGACGATATTTACTCTAATAGCCAATAAAAGAATTCTTATTTATCAAGCATTATTAGTTATCAAGACAAGAGCTACGTAAAGTGGCGTAACAAGACAATATCTCAACCAGTCCTTGACGTCTAAAATGACCATGAAAATGTACGCATTATTAGTTATCAAGGCAAGAGCTAAGTAAAGTGGCTTAACAAGACAATATCTCAACTAGTCCTTGACCTCTTAAAATGACCATGACAATGTACGCATTATTAGTTATCAAGACAAGAGCTACGTAAAGTGGCTTAACAAGACAATATCTCAACCAGTCCTTGACTTCTTAAAATGACCATGAAAATGTACGCATTATTAGTTATCAAGACAAGAGCTACGTAAAGTGCCTTAACAAACTACTGTAGGGAAGACAGAAGTGAAATGGACAGAGATTGTTCAAGTTTACAAGTGTGGAATGAGTTGGTCGGGGGGGCCGTGGAAAACTCTTCATGTATGCTAATAGGATTTCCATGACTTCGGGACCAAGTAGGCTCTGGGCACTGCGCCATTTCCAAGTCCTCAAAGAATTTAGGATGGGCTAGGGGCTGCCTCCTTATACCCTCGGGGCAGAAGGGGAACCGAGATCTCCTCAAGTTTTATCATTATTGATTCGTCACGTTAAGTTAGAGTTTAAGGAACGGAAGAAGTATAAATCAAATAGATTACCCTTGTGGTAAAAATAAGGTAACAATACAATTTAAAACCATACTAAATTCTTTAAAAAAACGATTCTAAACTAATTTCGCTAGTAAGAAGAAGCACAGGGATCAGACGTTTCCTTGAGTTATCAAAGCACACATCTGTTCCTATGTAATTTGAATTTTTCCGAATTAGACACACCTCTCTCATATTTCTTGTCACCTCACCCCTAGTTACCCCTATTTCGGTCTGGTGGTAAAGGGCATTTCCTCATAGGAACTGTTACATAATGTTACATTTGGTCTAAATAATGTAAACATTTGCAATACAACTGATTCTTCTACAGTTCGGAAAACTGTACCAATTTTAAAACACTGTTTTACAATTTTACGGAAAAATATAATGAATGAAAAAAAAACCCTTTATTCTGGGACTTCGTCCCATAAGAATAAAAATAAATACAAAATAAACAATAAAGAAATTTAACCTAAAAATATAAATATAAATAAAGAAAAAACAAAAGTATATATAAAAAAAACTAATACAAATATTAAATATGAAGCCTTAAATAATAAAATGAAGTATAAGTAAATATGTACATATAATTGGAATGGGGCAATGATGATACAATGTTCAGAGGGGGATGGGAATAAAATTAAAGAGTTTAAATAAACAAATAAATTTTAAAAAGTTAAATAAATATTAAAAAGTTAAGTAAATATTAAAGGAATGGGGGCTATAAAAATATATGAACTAGAATAAATACATAAACACGAGAAGAAAACAGCAATATAATTTACAAAGCTAATCTGGTCTTCCTGGTGGTGAAATTTTAAGAAGCGTCTTCCTGGGAGGATAGGAGAAAAGCAAAGAGGCGGGATTTAAAGACAGGTAAGGAAGGAGAGTGTCGAATGGAAAGAGGGATAGAGTTCCAAAAGGAGGAGGCTCGGGAGATGAAGGAACGGTCGAAGAAGGCTGTTTTATGAGTGGGAGGATAGAGATCGGAGGGACGGGAGCGGGTACCACGGGAATGGACAGAAGATTTAAACTGAAGGAGGTTGTAAATATAGGAAGGAGATTTGGAAGAAATGGTTTGGTAAAGGAAGGAATCTAGGAAATATTGTCGTCGAATTGATGGAAATAGCCACTTCAACTCGGAATACCGGTGTGAAATCGCCTAATTGTCGAAGCGCCGTAATAAATCTATATATATAAAAATCACGTGTCTGTCTGTTTTTCTGTTTGTTTGTTCCTTATACAAATCTACACAGTTTGACCAATTTTGACCAAACTTGGAATAATGGTAGGTCTTGATACGAGAAATCTCCTAGGCTAGGTCAAAAAAATCTACCTGCTGTCTGCCTGTATGTTTGTCCATTATACAAATCCACACCGTTCGTCCGATTTTGACCTAAGTTGGAACACAGGTAGATCTTGATACGGCGATTGCCATAGGCTAGGTCAAAACGGCTACCATCTGCCTGTCTGTATGTTTGTTCTTTATACAAACCCACACCGTTTCAAAGATTTTGATCAACTAGGTACACATGTTGGTCTTGACCAGGGGATTGCCATAGGCCAGGTCAAAAACGTCTACCAGCTGCTGTCTGTATTTTTTTTTTTTTTTTTTTTTTTTAAATCCACACCGTTAGAACAATTTTTACCAAACTTGGTATACATGTATGTCTTGAGGTTAGGTCAAAGTCGTCTAGGACTCACATTTGGGAGGCCACGGGTTCATAACAGTTACAGATTCGAGTTATTAGATTTTAATAATACTTATTTGGTTTCTAATTTATTTAGGCTTTTCTATATGCAGAAAGTAGGTGTAGCATGGCACGCCGGGTAACAGCTAGTAAAAAATAAAAAGGTAGAACAGGACATTGTTCCACGGCACATAAAAATTAAGGAAATCAACTTATTACAAAAACTGTATTATATTGTGTTGTTTTCGAATCAATATTTCCAATTGGGAAATATGGTCATTAAACGGTTAAAAAAAAACAAACCAATTTTTGGTGTTTGCAAAAGAGCTTTTCGAGCGAAAGTAAAAGATTCCAGGTTAGTAATTTCCGCTACTGTAAGTTTCCTGTACATTTATTTAAGTTTTTTAAATTTTTACCAAATATAAATCAAATTTGTCGTGATTTTTAAATCATTGTTTAATGAAGGGATTCCAACTAATCGGACATGCATTAATTAACTAATTTTTTACTCCCTATACTTAAATATTTGGCAATTATTAAGTCTCGAGAGATTAATTTCTGCCGTTCGACCGTCCCATGCGATAGAGATATCCCAGTACGATAATAGTGTTGGACCGTTATAGATTTAAGGGTCTATTGTCTATTAGTCATCCTATCTGGGGGATATTTTCCACCATTTTCCAGCGGCGGTACAACCTATAAACCAGCTAGCTATAGAACGGAGATAAGTTTTCCCGGTGGACAAAAAATAATGGCCAAGCGCTATCCGTTAACATAACTCAGTCCAAATTGATCTTATCGCTATCTCAATGGGGGGTTTTCCAGCCTCAATTCTTCTATGGGGAGGAAACGCACTCATTACATGGAACTCATGACGAAATCCGGATGTACCGATGAGAAATTTCAACATTTAAAGTTCTATGGGTCACGAAAATACCGATGCTTCAAATTTCTTTAGCAGCCAAAAGCAACGTCCGGTTTTGACAAAATTTGGCACTAAAACACCTTGTCTCAAACAATAGTTCAAGTTCATTAACCACCAGAATGCGCCAACCAAAATACTGTTTTTCGGCGATATTGTCGCAGAATAAATTGTTAGAATTACGGATTTGAGCTTTGAGGCTCCAGGGAAAATTAGTATTTATACAACAATTGTATTTTTATCAAGGAATTCAAGGTAAAACGTTGGAAATAATTACTTATTGTTTTTAACTAAATGTAACCATTATGACTAAACACCGACAATCTCTTTAAACAGTCAACAAATTTAATTGTCATATTGTTATATACACATAGGTAATGTATACTTCCTGCCCTATCTACTAAATAGAATAAAATTGCTTAGATCTTTTTTATTTCGTTTACGAAAATGTAAGTTAATTTAATTTGCATCATTAACATGTGATTACCACATTGTCACCTAGTGATTACATATTCTTATTAATAGAGCCCGGAAGTTAGGCATTTAGTTTTGCTTAAAATAGGCAGGCAAAAAGGCACTTGAAATACTGAAAATAGGCAGTACTGTAATGAAAATAGGCATTTATTAGGAGTGAAGGGAAAGAGGAATCTCACTCATTATTAATGAAAATATGTATTTTAAATACTCATTCATTTCTTTATTAACAATTTATCACAGAATTAGTGAACTTACTCTTACTTTCCCTTGTTACAAGCAACAACAAGATGCGTTTTCGAAGTATCAAATGTCATAGACCTTCTCAGAAAAAAAATGTTTTTCATCATGGAAAAACTTCCTTTACATTACCTTATCATTTCGATATCCGGAATCCCAGGTAACTACGGAATGTCACAGCGAAAGGGGTGTCAGGAAGGAGAAGTGACGTACTTCTCTCATCCTCTCTCTTTCCTCCTATTCATTATGCTCGAGCATTCCTTCAACTAAGGAAGGTTCTGTTATTTTTAACCCTTCAATTCCATCCATGGGTTGGGAAAATAAGCTTTCGAATAGATATTTGTGACGACAATATGTAATTTAATTTGTGCAACCTTTTTTGTCTTGCATAACGAGCAAAAAAGGCAAAAAAAAAAAGGCAACGGAAGCTAAAATAGGCAAAAAAAGCAACGGAAGCTAAAATAGGCAAAAAAGGCAAAATAAAAATTGTCTCTACACTTCCTAAATCCACGAAAACATATTTATTTCTGTCTGATTCTTCAATATATCCATTCAGATAAAAAAGGCATTTTGCCTAACTTCCGGGCTCTACTTATTATACTGACGAGGGTCAGAACTACATTTTCTGTAGCAATTTAAGCACGTTTTTCTCGGAATGTTGCCGACAATTCCAAAAAAAAATTGATTAATTTTTTTAAAAAAATGTAAACAAGCTTGCTTATACAAAATAAATAACCTAATACGTTAACTGTTAAAAATATTATAATTGAAGGGGTCGAGCCAAAATAGCGCCAAGCAACATTTTTAACAAAACTTAACTGTAGCTGCTATATGTTGGATATTATGTGGGACTATCAGTCTATGATGGAAATGCTACTAAAACATGACTACAAGCTTTGTATGCTACTTAATCTTGTTGCCCCTAACAGTTTCAACTGATAGTCCCACATAATATCCAAATTATAACAGCTACAGTTGAGTTTTGTTAAAAATGTTGCTTGGCACAATATTGCCCCTACCCCTTCAATTGAGAACATATGTTATTATTGAAAAATTAATTTGCTTTAAGAAAGTAGAAACAAATGTTTTTTTTTTTTTAACCTAGATTTCCATGTTTTGGACTCGATTGTTGAAGAAACTGGGCTCATAAGCTCCACCTCCCCTTTTCCAATCCTTTTCCTCAACAACAACCCTATAAAATATTGCAAATCTGTTGAAACCTACAAGCAGGAGGTGCGTCATCTTAGCGCGTTTCCGTCCTTATTTCTAGTGAAATTTGGAAAGCATAGAAAAATAAACACCTCTTTGAACAACATCTCGCAGAAAAGAGATATTTTATACATTACTAATTTTAAACATATTATTCACAAAAGATCAATATCTGCCACTATATGCTTCTATTTTTTTTTACTAATTGCACAAGGGTATATGTACGAAAACACACTATGATGACGTAGTTCCTGCGAGTCGGTTTTAACAGATTTGCTGTATTTTATAGGGTTGTTGTTGAGGAAAACGATTGGAAAATTGGAGATGGAACTGATGAAGCACAGTTGCTTGAAAAAATCGAGCCCAAAACATACAAAACTAGTTTCAAAAAACGCTTTTTATTCTATTTAGTAGATAGTGAAGGAAGTATAAATTACATGTTTTACGATATTACCAGTGTGAAATAAAGTCCAACAAAAGTACGAAAGAAAAGTTTATAGAGTAGTTAGCAGATAATAAAGTTTACTAAGTCCGGGCTAGATTATTACTAGAAACTTTAGTAATTCCGTGCTAGTTTGAAGTACTAGTCTAGTACTTTGAGAGTAAGCTCGCGACTTCTTCTACAAATACTTTCTTCTCATATTTTCTAGTAGCATCGGCCGAGTTAAGCCCCACCGGGAAGAAGCAAAGTTCTAGAAATCTTTCCCGAGTTCGGTCAGTAGTTGTTGGGGCTTTGCTGTCAGTTTTTTAGGATTTTAGTTCAAGACAACACTAGATAGTGGTTAGAGTTCTCTTTTAGCTTGTCCCATATCTCGAACTTCAAGTTCTGTTTGAAGTGTCGACTTACACATTTAAGTTTATTCGGGAACTTTGCACATGAGCTTATATATTTTATCTTGTTATTGGTGGAACGCCCGCTTATGAGAACCAAATGACAGAACCTGAGCGTATAAACATTTGAAATGTTTAAGTCACGAAACAGGTGATCGTTTAATTTATTTTTAAATTATATTAAAATTATTTAATTTTTAAAAATTAAATTAATTTTAATTAATTAAATTAAAATTAATTTATTTTTAAATTATATTCGAATATTCGGAGACACGGTAGCCGTGAGGGTTAAGGCGTGAGCTCTTAACACTCCGTGCGAAAGGTCGTGGGTTCGATTCTTACTAGGGGCGGTAGCTTTTCTTTCGAAAAAAGAAAAGGCATCACTCCTATCCTGGCTAGAAAAGGGTGGTAACCAATAGATAACCCGTCCTAAAATTCGTAGTTAATAATAAATGGACGTTAAAATTTCCATCACCATTGTAATAAAAGATTACTTATGTATCCCGATACATTTTTAAAAGTGATTCTTTTTCGTTTCATGAAGTCCATATTTTTTTATTATTCATTTTATGATATTATATTTAATTTTCCTTACTTTTTAGCACTTTCCTCCGAAGGAAAGTAGCTATTGAGGTTGGACTCATGACGGAATTTTTGAAAAATTTCTTCAAATCTTTATCGATCCTACCTAGTAGACACCGAAAATGACCCCCGTTAAAATTTATATATATATATATATATATATATATATATATATATATATATGCATATATATATATATATATATATATATATATATATATATATATATATATATATATATATATATGTGTGTGTGTCTGTTAACACGATAGCGGCCAGAGTTTTTGTTTTTTCGTCACGAAACTTGGTATATAGCATTCAATTAGCAAACGATTGAACGAGTTCGTTAACCACCAAAGTCGGTCCACCGGAAGGGGGGGTTTACCCCGAACCCAAAACACTAATTTGACTATGTCAGCCGTAATATTTGTTATATTTCAACGAAACTTGGTATTAGTAGTGGTAATATAGAGAGAAAAGTGAGATATAAAAATGAACTAAATCGGTTCATTAGAAGGGGGGGTTTACTCCGGACGCACAATACCAATTCGCCACTACCAGCCGTGATTTTTGGTATATTTCAACGGAACTCGGTATTCGTAGTGGTAATCCACAGGTAAATAACTGTTGTAAAAATAAACTAAATCGGTTCATTAGGAGGGGGGGTTTACTCCGGACCCACAATACCAATTCGCCACTACCAGCAGTGATTTTTGGTATATTTCGACGAAACTCGGTATTCATAGTGGTAATCCACAGGTAAATAACTGTTGTAAAAATAAACTAAATCGGTTCATTAGGAGGGGGGGTTTACTCCGGACCCACAATACCAATTCGCCACTACCAGCCGTGATTTTTGGTATATTTCGACGAAACTCGGCATTCGTAGTGGTAATCTACAGGTAAATATGTGTTGTAAAAATAAACTAAATCGGTTCATTAGAAGGGGGGGTTTACTCCTGACCCAAATTCTTAATATACTCATACCGGTCGTAATTTCTGCTGTATTGTAACGAAACGGTATACGTCGTGGGTAACTCATGAGAAAGAAGTGTTGTAGAAATGAGCTGAATCGGTCAATCGGAAAGCGGGGGTTTAATATGTAATATATTTCAATAGAAAAGCCCGTCAGACGTAGGTTCACAAAGCCGCCGCAAGGAGCGCTTTCTACCACTAGAGTGACTGTATCCTGTTCCTGCGTTAGATCAAAATACGATAATATGAGGTTTTTTGTATTTATTACGAAGTGTAATAGGTACCATGTGTAAACATAACTCTGGAAGCAAATTATTAATTGATCAGTTACTCATTACAAATTTAAAAGAGAACTATTCATGTTTTTATTTTATTTATGTAGGATATTTTAAGCAAATTGTTCTGGAAAGCAATCTACACTACCCAAATTCTGAGGAAAGTGCTTAGTTATGCAGCTCCTGCGTGACGGTCTTTTATTTTAATTGGGGGTGAGGTTAGCTCAGTGGTAGAGCACTGGACTTATAAGCTTGAGGCCTGAGTTCAAATCCCGAGCAAGCACTAAAGATTTTTTCTTCTAGTGTCTTCGTTCATGGGTTGAATTCGGCCTCCCTGACCGTCCCTAGGCCAACCCAGCCTTCAATTAATTTAATAATGGGTACCTTGGGTGCTAATGACTCTAGCAGTCGAAACATTCAAGGGGAAAATCAGGCGGCCGGAGCATAGTACTGACCACACTATCTCCCTAGTGTGCGGTATGGTCATGAATCAGATACCTCTATAGTATCTGCCCCTCAGGGCCCTCATGGCCTGTTACGGGACTGATTTTTTTTTGTTAATTAATTCTTTGTCTAAGCATTTATTTTGTGTAATTTTCCTCTAATAATTTCCCCTTTTTTACATTACTTTTTTTTCTATATTGTACTACTTATTACTGAAATGTTGTACTGTTATCCAATACCCCATATAAAGTTTCATTATTCCTCCTCTTTATCTTCCCTTTCTTCCTCCAATATTACACAATGCCTTCATATTTACTCCTTTCCTGGTATTAAAATCTACATATGTTTTATTTCGATTATGTAAATATATTTGTCATTAAAGAACAATATCCCAGAAAAAATGTACTCGTTCAAAAATGATTCTTGCCCCTTGTCGGTGTACTTTTTGATTTTCTTAATGTGGGGGAAGTTGACTTCCAAATTTTGCCTTGTGACATTTTTTAAGTGTTTCTGTAAGCCATCATTCGCGGTTTCATGAACTACATCATTCTCTGTTTTATTGTTTGGGATCTATTTTACCAAATAAATTTTCATTCTTTTTCTGCATACTATGAAAAATTTACATCAATGCGAACATCATTTACTATAACTTTAACATCCCATTATTATAAAGTATTTTGATTGTTGGATAGTTATTTTGAAAGTATTAAAACACCATTAAAGCTGCTAGGAGCTGACCTCATCCCTGAACCCGTCTACCATTGGTAGAACCTGTTTCTAGAACTGGGATTAGGTAATGCAGTCTTGATATGAAGATATCCTTGAAGGAATCGAATACAGGAGAATGCTAAACCTCATGCTTGCTTCAAAGAGGATTTTTGTTTAGTTTAATTTCAATTAACAAGAAATATTAACCATGTAATATTCAATTACTAATTAATATTAGGAAATATTATGATGATTAGCCGTCGAGGTGATAAGTAAAGATGGAATGGTTGGGATTCGGCTAAATAAACCTCAATATGATTTTGTTTTAAAAAAATCTATATTTCGGACGTTTCGGCTACTCATTGGTAGCCTTCGTCAGCTAAAATGACAAAAAAAAATAAATAAAAAAATAAATTAATACAGAAACAAAAGAAATTTATAATTGTGATAGGTAACAGAACTATAGATAGAATTAACTTATAAAAGAACATATCTTCTTAAATTCTTAGAATGAAAAAGTAAATAGGTACACTAATTGATTTTAATAGTAATTAGTAACATTAATTGATTTTACAAAGAAATAAGAAACTACATACCAATGACAAATATAGTAGCTAATAGTAACATTAATTAATTTTACAAAGAAATAAGATACTACATACCAATGGAAATGCCGAGCGGCAGAGGAAGACCAAGGTTGGCAATTAAGTAACCATTGTGAAAGTGTCTAAGGAAAAAGGAATCTACTTGGGTATATGTAACTGGAAACAGCAAGAGGTGGGAGAACGGGCGGTAAGGATATATTGTTCCTGTATATAGTCATATTATGCTTTTACCTAAATTATACATAGCGAATGTTGTTCCTAAAGTATAGCTGTGATTATGCATAGCAAACTCTTTTTTTTTTAATTTGTTTTGTTATGATATTTTTATTTTTAAATGTTTCTTTTTCACAAATTTATTGCTTTCACTAAGTTATTTTTACTTTTAGCTCTTTGTTTATTACAAACTTATTTAATTGTATTATTAGATCGACATGCAATCTTGTAAAATTGCAGTAGTGTGTAATCGGTTTTTTATAATCATTATATAACTGGATAAATATGTGAACTTTCTATTTTATAATTTGATGTATAAGTAATAAATATAGGCTGGGTCAAAATCGCCTAGGACTTGCAGTTCGGAGGTCACGGGTTCGGAACTGTGAACCCAAATAGTTTCAGATTTGCGTTATTAGATTTCAATATTACTTATTTGGTTTTTAATTTTTTTTTTTTTTTTTTGCTTTTCTAGATGCAGAATGTAGGCGTTGCATGGCACGACGGGTAACAGCAAGTAAATAAGTAATAACGTTGTTCTTCCATTGAAATTTTCCTGAATATATGAACACAAATGTTAAAAAAATTAAAAAAAGTTTAAACATATCGCATTACTAAACGAAAATCAATGGGAAAAGGTTAAACTAGAGATAGAAATGGTATGTAACAATTAATGATTTAGTCAACTTTTAATTATACAATAAATTAGCAAAGTTATTTATGTTCCCTTCCTTTTTTGGTAGGCCTGGTGGCCGTGAGTGTTAAAGCGTGAGCACTTAGCACTTCGTGCAAGGGTCGTGTGTTCGATTCCCACTAGGGGTTGCGGCTTATCTTTGGAAAAAAAGAAAAGGCATGGCTAGAAAAGCTAGGAAAGGGTGGTGTCCTGTAGGTAACCCGTCCTAAAATTCCGAGGTAATTATAATGGACCTTAAAATTTAAATAAAAAGATAGGTTAATTTAAGGAAATTCTTCAAGTTTGCGGTATACAATACACTTTTTTCTGATTAAAGACGAGTAAAGGAGTTATTTTTTTTTAAAAAATTAAAGACGTATAAAACTATATGTTTCTTTACAAAAGTTTCTGGGAGAAAACCATTTTGATAAAATATCATCCAGAGACAAATGCTCCTACGTGCCGCCATTTGGGGCGCCCTCAGACGTGTAGTATATTACAGCGACGGGGTGGAGGAATTTCTGGAAGGCAGTCGAGTTATAATATCCATTAATGCTTAATATCCGCGAACTGTTTATTTCGTCGATACAAATGCGAACTAACGGATGTGAAAATCACCACTTTCAAGAGTGAAAATACTTTTATTTATTACTTTGCTTTTGGGCAGTCAAATAGTAGGCAGATTCGACCTTTTGACAGTGGTAGCATCCTCCTTTCACTGTAAAACACAGCGAACCATCCTAAAGAGCTTACTCACAAGTCGCTCCAATGGAATGTTTTTCCTTCGAAGATTTATTTCGCACCTCTGTTGTGATTGCTAACTTCAAGTACACGATAACAGAAAGAAAAATGGTATTTCACACTTATGCTACACATTATTTCCCGGTATTACGAAAGATAATCGGTATATCGACGTAGTACGACAACAGATAAGATATTGGAATCTCCATGCAATGACGAAGACCAGATGTCGAAACCAGAAAATAGATATGTTTCATAACTTAGTGAGTGTTTCATAACCAATCATTGAATTTTAAATGCAGAACCATTTCATGAATTTTTAAAGGGTAAAGAAGCTTTTAGTAAAGAAATGTTTTAGGTATTTGGACACATCAAAAAGGCGGAAAAATTAAAAATTTGACCTCCTTTGACGTTCATCTAAATATAGATTTATAAATTTGTATTACTAAAAATAAAGGAACTTTTTTGGGTGATTCGTAACAAATTGGGGGGAAAATCATCATCGTTGCTTAAAGAGAACGTCACCATTCCTCATTACTGAATTATCTTAGGCGGGGAAAACAAAGATTAAAATGTTCAATGAAGGTGTTTATAAATCTGCTCATTAAAAATATTAGACATTTTAAGCTAAACATTGTAAACTAAACTGAAAAAAAAAAAAAAAAGCGTTACACTGCAAGAAAGGGAATCCACTGAAGGGCTTATTCGTTCATGCAAATATCTATTAAATAAAGTCCGTCACGCAGGAGCTGCATAACTAAGCACTTTCGTCAGAATTTGGGTAGTGTAGACTGCTTTCCAGAACAATTTGCTTAAAATATCCTACATAAATAAAATAAAAACATGAATAGTTCTCTTTTAAATTTGTAATGAGTAACTGGTCAATTATTAATTTGCTTCCAGAGTTATGTTTACACATGGTACCTACTACACTACGTAATAAATACAAATAACCTCATATTATCGTATTTTGATCTAACGCAGGAACAGGATACAGTCACTCTAGTGGTAGAAAGCGCTCCTTGCGGCGGCTTTGTGAACGTACGTCTGGCGGGCTTTTCTATTGAAATATATTACAAATTAAACCCCCGCTTTCCGATTGACCGATTCAGCTCATTTTTACAACACTTCTTTCTCATGAGTTACCCCCGACGTATACCGCGTTTCGTTACAATACAGCAGAAATTACGACCGGTATGAGTATATTAGGAATTTGGGTCCGGAGTAAACCCCCCCTTCTAATGAACCGATTTAGTTTATTTTTACAACACATATTTACCTGTAGATTACCACTACGAATACCGAGTTTCGTCGAAATATACCAAAAATCACGGCTGGTAGTGCCGAATTGGTATTGTGGGTCCGGAGTAAACCCCCCCCCCCCCTCCTAATGAACCGATTTAGTTTATTTTTACAACACATATTTACCTCTGGACTACCACTACGAATACAGAGTTTCGTCGAAATATACCAAAAATCATAGCTGGTAGTGGCGAATTGGTATTGTGGGTCCGGAGTAAACCCCCCCTTCTAATGAACCGATTTAGTTAATTTTTATATCTCACTTTTCTCTCTATATTACCACTACGAATACCAAGTTTCGTTGAAATATAACAAATATTACGGCTGACATGGTCAAATTAGTGTTTTGGGTTCGGGGTAAACCCCCCCTTCCGGTGGACCGACTTTGGTGGTTAACGAACTCGTTCAATCGTTTGCTAATTGAATGCTATATACCAAGTTTCGTGACGAAACTTGGAAAAACAAACAATAACTCTGGCCGCTATCGTGTTAACAGACATATATATATATATATATATATATATATATATATATATATATATATATATATATATATATACATTTTAACGGGGTCATTTTCGGTGTCTACTAGGTAGGATCGATAAAGATTTAAAGAAATTTTTCAAAAATTCCCTCATGAGTCCAACCTCAATAGCTACTTTCCTTCGGAGGAAAGTGCTAAAAGACGAAAATCCATCTCTTTTGTACCTGTTATAAATTCATGTGCGTACCATCACACAGCGGCATAAAAGGTAATGAAGAAGTAGACAAACTTGCATCATCATTATCAGCCAATGATGAAGTTATTGATAGAATAACCTTTTCAGACTGGAAAACCCTAGTAAAAGAAAACCTCCTTAGACTCTGGACCAATAAGTGGTTTGAAATGGACGAGAAAGGACTCAGGAAAATAAAGGACATTCCGAAGCGATGGAAGACAAGTGAACGTTCTTCAAGGAGAGAAGAAGTTGTCCTGTGCAGATTAAGAATCGGACACTGCCTCCTCAGCCATGAACATCTCTTCCTTAACCTACATCCACCTTCATGCAGCTGTAGTTTAGGAGAGAAGAAGTTGTCCTTGCAGATTAAGAATCGGACACTGCCTCCTCAGCCATGAACATCTCTTCCTTAACCTATATCCACCTTCATGCAGCTGTAGTTTAGGAGAGAAGAAGTTGTCCTGTGCAGATTAAGAATCGGACACTGCCTCCTCAGCCATGAACATCTCTTCCTTAACCTATATCCACCTTCATGCAGCTGTAGTTTAGGAGAGAAGAAGTTGTCCTGTGCAGATTAAGAATCGGACACTGCCTCCTCAGCCATGAACATCTCTTCCTTAACCTATATCCACCTTCATGCAGCTGTAGTTTAGGAGAGAAGAAGTTGTTCTGTGCAGATTAAGAATCGGACACTGCCTTCATGCAGCTGTGATATAGGTCAGCAATGGACAGTGGAACATTACTTGATATCATGCAGAAACTACACTTCCTTGAGAAAATCCATTAGAATTGGATCTTCTCTTGCAAAAACTCTTGGCGACAAAGAAGAAGACGTACAAAAACTTTCTGTTTTTTTAAAAAAGACAAATATGTATTCAAAATTATAAATTTTATTTCTTATTATTATTTTTATTATCACTTAAAATTATCATTATTTATAATTATTTATTATTAATATTTCTTAATATATATATTTGAATCATTTATCATAATTATTATTATGTTATTAATGTAATATTATTTTCATTTAATCATATATCAATTCCTCAATTTTAATTAATCATATTATTATATGTTCATTACCACTACAGTATCAAATATGATTTTTTTTTTATTTTCTTACCATGCAATCGCCAATGATCCTACAGGATAGAGGCAAAATAAAATAAATAAAAAAGCGTTCGAGAAACGTTTCGAAAAAATGTGTCCGCTGGCGTTCGCGCATGCGCGGTAGCCATGTATGAAAAATAAAACTGTATGTTATACAGTACATTACTTAGGTTTGTCGGGTGGGCCTATACTATAGTTGAGCAGTAGGCTCTAAACGAATCATTTTTTTTTTTAATTTTGGTGCATCGGTTGCTGAGGCCATCTGCACACTTGGACATATAAATTGGAATTAGAGAAAGAAGCATGTTTATTTTTGTGTTTCTGATAGCCCGATACTTCAGTGAGGGCGGAAGTCGATTAGGTCCATTTTAGAGTCAAGTTTTGCATTTCTTGTCCTTAGTTCTTTGGAGTAAAACTTTATAACTGGAACGAAGACAAGGTATAGTTGGGATTCGGTTAGGACCCAACTATACCTTGTCTTCGTATCTCTGCAACGGCTAACTATCTCATTCTTCTTTATAACTGGAAGTTTCCATAATAACGAGTCAGAAGTTGATCTTCTACGATTTCCAAATCACACCAGTAATAATCATGATATGGAAATTACGAATCGGAGTTTTATAAATTTAAACACAAACGTCACTGTAAACTTGTTGTTAGTAAGGAAAATGCAAGTTAGCAACATATACAAAGCCACAACAAGAACTTCGGAAGGAGACATCCTCCGGGAAAGTGGCTAAGTTAAATCTTCCTTAAATAATTCGTCCCTAAGTAGTGGCGAAACTAGGCCCCCAAGGGGGGGGGAAGGGACCCTAAGGGGCTGTGGTTTGCCTTTAGGGCCCCTCACTCCATGTTCTCCATGTTTGGTCCTTCCCAAAGCCGCAGGACTTAACAACTTTATGTCGTCAAACGATAGGCATTCAACTCCATAAGACGAGTCGTCAAGTAGCTTTGGAGTTCGCATCAAATGACTTAATTTTGGGTCTTTTAATAGTAATTTTGTATTGTCCTGGAAAACATCTTCATGTTTCTACCCATTTTTTTACAAGATATCGACTGGAAGTTTTCTTTCTGATGGTAGAAAATAATTGATGAACTTATGAAATAGCTTATACATATACATTTATACGGAAAAAAATAATCAGTCCCGTAACAGGCCCCGAAGGCCCTAAGGGGCAGATACTATAGAGGTATCTGATTCATGACCATACGGCAAACTAGAGAGATAGTGTGTTCAGTACTAAGCTCTGGCTGCCTGATGTTTACCTTTGCACCCATTAATAAATGAATTAAAGGCTGGGATAGGCATATGTCGTAGGAACGTCAGGGAGGCCGAATCCTACGCATGAACAAAGACACTAAAAGATAAAAATCTTTAATGTTTGCTGGGGATTTGAACTCAGGTCCCCCAGCATATTAGTCCAGTGCTCTACCACTGAGTTAACATTGCCCACACATTTATAAAAATCATTTAAAACAAAAAAGGAAAAAAATGTAAGACAATTGAAATTCATATTCACAAATTGATTTGATATTCATTTTTAACAAAAATCACTTGTTCACTGTTCACCTGTTAATTAACAGAATGAATGGGGGAAGTTAGTTGTAAGTGGCCCTGATCGGTACGGGAATGAGAAATTAAATGGACGGACATACCTACAAAAAGAACGGGAGTGGGTCAGAAGTATTCTATGAGATAGTTGTGCTGTGAAAGAAGTCGGTCGGATGATAGACAGCCCAGGAATTGTTTAGCTAGCCGGAAATGGAAAGACTCGCCGGACGTGGACAAACAGACCGAAAGTGGACGTAAAAACCGACAGAAAATTATGACAACTTGATATTTTGTGCGTAAAGATTCAAAGGCTATTAACGCCCGGCTATCTACTTGTTGCCACCCTTTTATAATATCAACAGCACGTGGTCGGTCACCCATTCAGGTAGGTACTGTCCACGCCCAACGTTCCTTAACTTCGGTGATCTACAGGAACCGGTGCATTCAACGTGGCTTTGGCCGTTGGCCGTAAAGACTATTTTGCCAGTCTTTAATTGTGTTATTAATTTCTATTAATTGTTCTCTGTCCGTTATTAATTTTCATCTAATCTTGTAATAGGTGTGTTCCTGCTTTGTTAAATTGTTATCCTTTAAAGACAATGTTATCTTTGTTTTTGAAGAAAGTGGCAGGAATTGCTCCCCAAAATTGATGAAAACTTAACTTATATTAGTGACGTTTCGAACCAGTTCAGGTTATTCATCACGCATCATATATTACGTTGTATTAAGGTCCATTCATTTTAAGGTCCATACCTAAATATTAAATTTTTAGAGTGAACATTAAATTCGGGTAAGAATTTTCATAATATGTGGAGTAGAAGAGTTATATTCACACTAATGTTATCTTTGTTATCTTCCAAACAATTCCAGGTAAATTTCAGGGTTAATTCTTCCAAGGTAACGCTAAAATGTATGTATACATCCATTGGAACTAATCTCACTAAAACCAGAACTAAGAGGCCATAAAACCTTCGAGATGAGGATTGAATTTCACCCCGCCAAACGGAAGTACGGAGTAACTATGCACTACTACCGAACAGCAAACAAGCCGTAACGAAATTATCGGGAACATCTAGAGCAATTTCGTGTAGTTTCTAATCAACTTAGAAACTTTAGAACTTAGAGCCGCTGCCCTTGGTCAAGTAATTCATCTGATGCGAAGGGGAAATAACCATAATAAACAACAAACACCTTATCATATAAAAATGTATAAAAAAAATTATGGATTGCAGATAGTTATCCTTTGAGGTGATAAGAAACAAGGAATTGTCGGATTTGAACGTCAGATTTTCAGAACAATCTATTTTTCAAACGTTTCGGCATGCTCGTTGGCAGCCTCCTTTCTGCTTGAAAATAAAAAGTCCGTCACGCAGGAGCTGCATAACTAAGCACTTTCCTCAGAATTTGGGTAGTGTAGATTGCTTTCCAGAACAATTTGCTTAAAATATCCTACATAAATAAAATAAAAACCTGAATAGTTCTCTTTTAAATTTGTAATGAGTAACTGATCAATTAATAATTTGCTTCCAGAGTTATGTTTACACATGGTACCTATTACACTACGTAATAAATACAAAAAAACTCATATTATCGTATTTTGATCTAACGCAGGAACATGATACAGTCACTCTAGTGGTAGAAAGCGCTCCTTGCGGCGGCTTTGTGAACCTACGTCTGACGGGCTTTTCTATTGAAATATATTACAAATTAAACCCCCGCTTTCCGATTGACCGATTCAGCTCATTTTTACAACACTTCTTTCTCATGAGTTACCCATGACGTATACCGCGTTTCGTTACAATGCAGCAGAAATTACGACCGGTATGAGTATATTAGGAATTTGGGTCCGGAGTAAACCCCCCCCCCCCTTCTAATGAACCGATTTAGTTTATTTTTACAACACATATTTACCTGTACATTACCACTACGAATACCGAGTTTCGTCGAAATATACCAAAAATCACGGCTGGTAGTGGCGAATTGGTATTGTGGGTCCGGAGTAAACCCCCCCCCCCCCTCCTAATGAACCGATTTAGTTTATTTTTACAAAAGTTATTTACCTGTGGATTACCACTACGAATACCGAGTTTCATCGAAATATACCAAAAATCACGGCTGGTAGTGGCGAATTGGTATTGTGGGTCCGGAGTAAACCCCCCCCCCCCCTTCTAATGAACCGATTTAGTTCATTTTTATATCTCACTTTTCTCACTATATCACCACTACGAATACCGAGTTTCGTCGAAATATAACAAATATTACGGCTGACATAGTCAAATTAGTGTTTTGGGTTCGGGGTAAACCCCCCCCCCCCCCTTCCGGTGGACCGACTTTGGTGGTTAACGAAGTCGTTCAATCGTTGGCTAATTGAATGCTATATACCAAGTTTCGTGACGAAAAAACAAAAACTCTGGCCGCTATCGTGTTAACAGACATATATATATATATATATATATATATATATATATATATATAGATATATATAAATTTTAACGGGGGTGATTTTCGGTGTCTACTAGGTAGGATCGATAAAGATTTGAAGAAATTTTTCAAAAATTCCGTCATGAGTCCAACCTCAATAGCTACTTTCCTTCGGAGGAAAGTGCTAAAACACACAATGAGAAACAAAAAACAATGTTGCAAAAGCACTTCTAAATTGGCACAAATAAAAGAGAAACTCAACTGAAAATGTGTCACTCGTGCCTACGTAGGGGGAATAGCATTAAGACAGGAAGAGTGACACAAGTGCCCTCTGGTGTATAAGCTCTGCAGCTAGGTACATACAGTTTTGATGGTTCATAAAGAGATATTTACCAATGACTTTCCTAGTCATAACTAAAAACCACCGATTTTTGAGTTTTGCACTTAAGAAATACTGGTGCGTATAAGTCAGGACAATATGGTATTTTTTTTTTTTTAAGTTGATTTTTAAAGGCAAATCAACCAAACGCCTAATTCGTCATTGTTGCCTATTTAATTTTATTGGAATGTAATAATTACCCAAAATGGCAATTCAAGACAGCAATCAGATAATACATCAACAAATATTTATATACATAGACACACACACGAGCATATATATACATACACCATGAGAATGTTTCTCATTCCTGTTTTACAAGGTATTCATCTCTACTACTTACTTATGTAGTAAACTTTATATTGAAAGTTGTTGATTAATTTTAATTAATAATTTCTTATTATACCAACAGTTTCTTGTATTAATTCCAAACTACAATAACTTTTCATAGTTCTTTTTTTATTTTATGTGCCATGTTAAATCATTGTTTAATTAAATTCCTTCTGTTCAGTCTTAATTACTTTTAATTATCAATCAAAAAAGAAGAGTGTTACATACATTTATTAAATTTGTATTCTGTCCTTTTACATAAGAATAAAAAAATCAAATTTTCATTCCTGTCATCTCTGGCACATCAGTTATGTTTTATGGGTTATTGCCTACTTCTACATTAAAAGATGAGTATGTGTTCAGCATTCAGTATTTTATACCTATTAATATTATTATTTTAAGGTGGCTTTATATATATATATATATATATATATATATATATATATATATCGGGATATCAAAGGGAATTTAAATTTCTTAGAGAATGACCATTCATCTTAACTAGTAAATGACAGAGCAAAATAATTATGTGCTGTAGTTATGAGAATATCATCTTCCTTTATATTCAATTTTGTTCTATATATCATCTAAAGTATATTTGTTATTTATACAGATATTAATCAAAGTAGGAAAATTATTATTCCTCTTTAACGTCTATCCCTAGGTAAGTTATATCCTTGAATTAATTCACCAGAACTGCAAATTTAACTATCCATATTATTGTTTGCTCCTCTTTTTAAGCACTTGCTCCTATTTATTTGCACTTTTTCTTTTGTGTATGTGTATATATATATATATATATATATATATATATATACATACACACCCACACACATATATATATATATATATTTGATGTTATTTTTCGTCGCTGGGATAGTATTTTTAGATGGAACGGCATTTTTCTCCAGCGGTGGTACTCCTCCTCACTTCTTCCCGGAATATTTCGATGGATTCATCTCCATCTTCTTCAGCCAGGTACTTGTTTCTTCCTCGGTGGTAGCCAAGGGAGAAAAATGCCGTTCCATCTAAAAATATATATATATATATATATATATATATATATATATATATATATATATATATTGTAATGATAAATTTGTATAAAATGATTGCGCCACGTTGGGTCGCCATTTAATGTTATGATTAATTATTTTAAAAAATGATTGCGCCACGTTGGGTCGCCAATAATGTTAAGATTTTATTATTTTAAAAAGAAATAAAAAGATTTTAATTACTTGAGCAAGTTTTATTATATGAATTTGACTTAATCTCAGGGATTAAAGTTCCGCGTGAATGAACAATATAATATTTATTTCCAGACAATCCTGAGATACAAACACCAATATCAAAAATAATACAAATGACAATAAAAGAATTAACAATTACAAAAAAATAAATTTTACCTCTAAATTAAATTGCTTCCAATAAGGCTTCAATACACTGCGCTTCAGTAATTACTTCTTCAATGTGATACGCTTTATTGCCAGGTCTCGTGCCTAGAATGGATATCTTGAATTCTGGATTCTGTTGTCTTCTCACTCCGTCTTCTATGAATAATAACAATAGACTGCACTCCGTAATCCTCGGAGGATAGCTATAGACTCTAGCTCCGCATTCGACCACTGATGAGAATAGAGAGACGCTCCGCATTCCAGGGCTGCTGGGAATCAACTGACGCTCTGCTAGAGGGAAAACTTTGCATCCTTGTTTCTTAACTTCCGCATTATGTTCGTTCATATATAAAGATAATAATTATGTTTTTCGTAACTTCCAATAATTAATTTATTGTTATCTGAATGTAAATTAAATATGGATATATTGTACACCAGTATTGTCCAAAAATATTATTAATTTTGATCGTATATAATACGATGTTATTTGTATATATGGTTTGTGATTTGCGCGGGCTTTTCAAAATATCGATGGTTATTTGAATTTAAAAATATTTTCGAGAATGTAATATATCATTACAATATATATATATATATATATATATATATATATATATATATATATACACACACATACATAGGTACAAATAATATAAAAAGAAATATTATAACTGTAGGTAACTATAAAACCTCTTTTGTTTCCCTCTTGTAATTGAGTACATTTATTATTTTGCTGAAAAAGCTTGCAAAATAGAATGCCGAAACCTTCTGAAAATCCCTACGATTCCTGGAGTTCTCAAAAGAAATATATATAAATCATGAATCCAGAAAATAAATAAATAAAAATAATGAAATTTTAAACTGATGGAATTTGAAAAGCACAATGGCATGTTGGAATTTAAAAAACTGTATATATTAGAACGAGTAGCATATAATTCTCAGTTTTTCGAGACATAATGTTGGACAAAAAAGATGTTTACAAACAAAATTCATTTTTATTCAACCATCGGCATGATGATTCGCAAATTGGAGCCTGTAATGTCACTTTTCTTCATGATGTATTGGAGTAGGTGTTCAAATTTTTGGGAAAAAATAACTAGATTTATTCGTAGCACTTCAAATATCACAAAATAAGAAGGTTATGAATATGTGCTAAGATGATACAGTTCCTGCGAATCGCACTTCTAAGTATTTAAATTATTACAGTAATTTTAGATATACTTTAATTTTATTGTATTATTAAAACTGTATCAAAGGTTTTTACAGGTAAATTATAATAATATTGTTGTAACTTAGGGGAAAAGTCATGGTACTGGAATGTCCATTAAATATATATATATATATATATATATATATATATATATATATATATATATATATATATATATATTACGGATTTCTTTAATTTCTTTTTGAGAAATCAGATTCCCAAGAAATTAAAAGATTTAAATTCAAAGGTATAAAAAATACAATTTTGAAATCGCCTTATTTTTGAATGCTCAAGTACGGGTGGAGAGTATCAGATTGGGCAAGGAAGAGATTTTTTTTTTTTTTTTTTTTGTTATTTTCATTGGAAGAGTCGACGTCAAGTCGTTATTAAAAGGGGAGGGGGAGAAAACTGGTTGGAGTTTCACTGCCTCAAGAGAACTCGAAAAAAAAAATTGGAGTTTAATTAAACATTTTTTTTTTTTCTCTTTTCTCCAATTTTGCCTCTCCGCCATATCCATTTCAAATAAAAACTCTTCCTTAAAAGTTGTATCTTAATTTTTGGAATTATCATAGTATTATATTTTTCTAACAGGTTTAATCAGCTTTTATAAAATTTGAAGTCATCAACAGAGAAAATTGATTGTCATTGAACTTAGGTTAAATGACAACAGAACAAATCAGAATAAAAAATTAGAAAACGTTTAAGAAATATAGGATCAAACTATAAATTGTAATTCTATAAAGATATCAGCCATTACATAAAAAATAAAATATTTTATTCTAACCCTTCCTTAACTCCAAACGTAACCAAAATTTCAACATATTAGTTTTGATGAAAGTAGAACATGCAGAAAATGTTTCAACTGAACCCCATGATTCTAAGTACCCAAACCAAAAACGGTATTCAAAAAATATTTTTCCAATTTTCTCGAAAACGGTTAAAGCTATCGCCTTGAAAATGGTTTCATTCGTTTTCCTAGCCCAGGAATCATATAAAACGAGTACTTAGAAGCTTATGAACTCAAAAACGTAAGCGTTACGATTTTTTTTGCGCGAATTTCGCCCCAAACGCCATCTTCCAGTAGGCGGATTTTGCTGGTTAACGAACTTCACCTTTCAAATTGGACGAAGGATTTTTGTACCAAATTTCATCAAAATCGGACCATTCGTCTTCTATCTAGAGAGCGAACAGACAAATATATATATATATATATATATATATATATATATATATATATATATATAAATAAATATATACATATATATATATATATATATATATATATATACAAATTTGAACCACCGTTATTTTCGGTCTCTAGGGGTTCTGAAACGCGAAATTTTCTAGTCGGCACTTCCGGATTGTTTCATTGTATCAACCCTATAAGCGGGGTTCCTCCCTATGGGGGAGGGAGGAACCGCGCTAAAAATAATGTCATCTGCAGTAAACAGTAGCGTTCTAATAAATAACAGAGATTTCCTCTGGCATTACTTCCGTCTTTCTCAGATGGTACATGATGCTGTCGGCTAACGAACAACTTTCATGTGCCACCCGAAGAAGCCAGCTGTAATGCTAGAGAAAATTTGTAAAATTCATATTGTAAAATATCAATACGTCAGAATACGTATAAGGGGGGCACCTACATTGGTGCAATCCGATCCGATCCGATAGCCACCGGCTGTCATAATAAAAACAGTCACAAGCATCTGAGTGAATGTGCCCGACCTGATCCGATCCGATGACTACCGATTCACGGCCGTTCAAATGTGTTTGTTTCTTGACAGATATCGGACGGCCGATGCAAATTAGCGCCAAACAACATATTGTGTTTCACAAAGGTCTACAGTCTCTAAATCATATCAGATTTCGATTCATTTTTTAAAAAAATGGAAGCTAAAAAAATTTAAAACAACTTTGTCTAGACATATTTTTGTTACTTAAATTAAGTGAAAAGATGTTTATATCATCCCAACGTTAATAACATTCTAGCTACCTTTCTTATAAATTATTTTAAAATATGAATACTAATGTAGATTTTTTTCGGGACTTATATATTTCCGAAAGATTGATTGAAGGTTTCTATGCTTATTAGGTGGTATTTCTTACATTAATAACTCATTTTCACTTCACTACGAGGTCATTACTGACGAGCTGTGGCTAGATCGGATCAGACCGGATCCGGACCAATTTAGACACTCACATCGGCCGTTGTTGGTCAAACGATACCGGATCGGATTGAATCGGAAGAAATACGGATCCAGTGTAGGTGGAGTCTAAAGATTGTTCCTGAAATGCATTTATCTCCTTATGAAAATCTTATAACATTTGCGGCCCTTTTTGGGGGCGTCTTTTCCCGCAAAAAGGGCCGAGAAAATGCCTCATTCCACAACTAAATGTACTAACTACAACCGAGTACTAATATTTAATCTCAAGCAAACACTGAAGACGAATTTAATTTAAAAATCCCGCGGAAAGTGCGAGTGTTGGTCGTGACTAATGGTGCTTCTCAGATTTTAATTAGTATTTAAAGTTGGCAAGCTTACGGGACTTACAGGGCCTTAGACCAAGTCCAGACTTATCGCCAACAAGCACAACTTCGTTTCCCTTCTTTTATGGGGCATCTTTCTCCCTTTAAGTTCGCCGCTCAGCACTTCGCCGTCTTTCAACTTTAAATTGGGATTTTATCCTTGTCGTATTATCATAAAGTTTGCTCCTCCGTCTCCCCTTTATGCCGTTTGGATGTCTGCGATTGCTGATGAGTCGAAAAAGAAATTCTTTATTGTCCGATGGAGACATAAAATTGAAAAACGGGCTAGGTTTATGTGTTCCTGTCTACAACGGAACGATCCAATGGTTTTCTGTGTCAGAATAGATTTTGCTTCCAGCCGTGGCTTTAAGTAAATATTAAATGTACAGCAAAAATCTTCTATTCAAAAGGCTTGGTATACACTGAAGCCAGTATTTACAATTCCCTCCTTGATAACTTATATAGACAATTTTTATAAGCAGACTAGCGGAATACTCGTGCTTCGGCACGGCAGAAAAGTAGTTATTTTATTTCATTAAATAATGTATCATCAAAATTAATGCTACTACATAATTTTGTGAAGTTTATTATAGCACGGTTCCCGTCATATTATAAGTTATTCGTCAGTTGATAAGTGATCAAAGTATACTGTTTCTTGACGTTGGCGCGCTCCGGTCCACTGTCAAGAAACAGAAAACCTAGAGATAACCCGTTATCAATATATTAGCAGGAACAGCAGTTTGACCAGTAAAGGTTAATATTCGTTGTCAATTATAAATGTACGTTCAAATTTAAAAAATTATGTTTCCAAGATGTCTTTTGGAAACACCCATTACATTTTCGAGCATTACTAAGAAGTGTTTTGACTGGGGATGCTGATGGGTGAGGAGACTGTGCACGGGTTCGGGATATTATTACCTCAAATGGACCATCACCAGGTATAGCGTAAACTCTAGGAGGGATAAAATCACAGTTTATTTATATTAATTCAAAGTCTGCCATCATAGTTGAAATGGACCGGAAATAAAAAATAATGTTATGAAATAGATACAGTACGGTAACAGCTGACCTCTTATCGTCCTAGCAACGCATGCTGCCTAGGCTTGCCTGCTCTAACCAACTAAATGTATGCTAACCAGCTTGATGTATGTTAAAGAGCAAGTCGCCAAAAGTTGCGAAACTCTTAATAAATAAATATCAATATAACCAACTAAATAAAACACTATCAAAAAATCCTTTCCTTGCGAGCGCTTACGTTCTATGGGAGTGTCCATGCGAAATTTCAAAATTTTCTGTCAAGTGGTTTGGGCTGGGCGATGATAGGTCAGTGAGTGAGTGAGTGAGTGAGTGAGTCAGTGAGTCAGTGAGTGAGTGAGTAGTATTTGACAAATATATCGTAGATTACATTTTATTTACTATCATTTTTAAGTAATGAATTAGGATAAAAATGAATCAGTTACCAGAACTCATTTATATCGTCGTTACAAATGCAAAGTATCGAATGTGAAAATCACCACTTTTCAGAGTGGAAAAGCGTTTAATCATAACTTTTTTTGGGACAGTCAAATATTCGGCAGATTTGACCTTTTGATAGTGGAATACTTTCCCTTTAATAGAGTGAAGAAAGATTCAAGAATTTGCCGTACATAAGTCCAGCAGAAATTAGTAAAGATTGAAAATGAAAAATGGATTTTTTCACATTCGTTACTTTGCATTTGTATCGACGATACGTTCACAGAAAGAGACGAAATTCAGAGACTATGTGTTGTATTGTAATAACCTAGTTTTAGAATTATCTGTATCTTATTTTTTGAGTCAGAGGCCAAATAGAAAATAGGTTGAGACTGTTGATAGTTTGATGACTAAAATTGATTTTTTTTTTTTTTTTTTTTTTTTTTTTTTTTTTACGACGCATCTACATCTAGGTCATTAGCGCCGACATCCAGGGTGCAGCGAGGAATTTTACCAGCGAGCCGTGGGATGATAAAATTCCTGCCGGAGGTTGGGAATCGAACCCACCATCTCCCGCTTATGAATCCAAGGCGCTAGCCATTAGACCACGGGAGACCCTACAAGTATATTAGTAGTATAAAAACACAAGAATACCTGTATTATTTTTTCATTGCAGTATACTAGATAAAGTTTATTACAGATGTTTATGTTTTAAAAATGTTGTAGTATTGTTTTTATAGATGAGCCATTATAAAACAAATCTACCGAAAATACGGGAGATTGTATCCTCTTAAAGAAAAATAGCCCATTGGTATACATAACTTCTCAATTCCACGGACTTATTTAACAGAGCTGCAGGAAGAACCCTATTCCATTTACTTGTGTAATGGATTTCCACTTCGCTTTGCAGACTTTGTATCTATTCTTCGAAAAGTCATAAATCTTGATCTGACATGTTGCTTATACAAGATACAAAGCCGACCTACTTCTCCATCCATTCAGCTAGTTTACAGCAAAGGAATGAATGAAAATGTACATCTCTCCTTTACTACAAACAGAATATACTTATATTGGAGCCGACTAACATAAGCAGCTTTTTCTTAAGGCAAAAAAAGACTCTCAAAAGAAATATTAAATAAAGTTTCTTCTCCGTACAATATTTATCGTAAAAAGCTAAGTTATTTATCCGTACAGCACTTTCAGAAGGCCATTTGCTGAAAACATATACATGCCAATTTTTTAGAAAGATATATTAAAACATTTTATACTCTGCCTACAAATATAAAAAAATCTCACTCCCAGGAACTGCACCCACTTCATCCCCCCTCGAAAATGCACAGGGAACTGACAGTACGTTAAGCGAAAACGTCTCTCTCACGCGTCACAACTTTCGCTTCAAGAAAACACTATTAAAATAGGTTTCTTATTTATTCACTTTTTCGAACTGAAATATTAATTTTACTGATCATTCTTTATTTTTTTTAAAAAAAATAGCATTAAAACTGAGGTAAATAAAGACAAAAAAAAAAAACAGTTTCAAAAGAAACCGACACATTCTAAAGACTTAGTCATTTCTAGATGAGAAAAATGATAAATATACCATTGAGTGAAAATTGCCTCCTATTTTTATTTTTTACTAGTCTCTTTATTTATTTATTTTCTCTTGAAAATTTACTTTTCCCCATTTTGTTAGGAATGTGAGACTTTAACATCTGTAAATCAGATTCAATAAATAAATTAAAAAATATTAATTCCACAGGTCAACGTATGATCTAAAAAAAACATAACTCGGATTAGAAGTCATCTGAAGGTCAAATAAAGAAAAACCCCGTAGGAAAAACCAGAAAACATTCATGCGTATTTTTTTCAGGTTTCTGAGTCCGAATACGCACTTTGTCTAACCTTTACGTCTTTTCCTAGAGGTCATTTGAGGGTCATTTTTCAGATATTTGCTACGTTTTTATTTTCGTAGTTGATCTTCAAATCACCTCTAGGAAAAGACGTAAAGGTCAAACAAACTACGGATTCTTTCTCAGGGGCCTTGAAAACATACGCATGAATGTTTTCAGGCTTTTCCTACGGTTTTTTTCTCTATATGACCCTCAAATAATATTGAATCTGATGTGATGAAGGTTAACGAACCCGCTCAACGTTATCAGCGGCCCTAAAAATCCTATAAAGGCCATACCTCTCCTGGTGTTTATTGGTTGGGTGGCATTTGCACCGAGCGATTTTTTAGATGAAATGATGACCTGTTGTATCTTCAGCGCTGTAGCAGTTAAGGTTCCAATAACGGTTAATATATATATATATATATATATATATATATATATATATATATATATATATATACATACATACATATATACATAATGCCTACTCCCACAATGGTTACTTAACTGTCAACTTTGGTCTTCCTCTGCCTCCCGGCTTTTTCATTGCTGACGAAAGCTACCAATAAGTAGCCGAAACGTCCTAAATATAGATTTTTTTTAACAAAAATCGTATTGAGGTTTCTTTAGCCGAATTCCAACCATTCCATCTTTGCTTATCACCTCGACGGCTAACTATCTAATCTTCATGATATGTATATATATATATATATATATATATATATATATATATATATACGTTATTACAAAGGTGAAATTTTTCCTAAAAAAGGCCACGTCAAGAGGAGGTTGTGACCCCTTTATATCCATTAAAGGCGTCATCAAGTTGACATGATTTCCTCTTCTAGGGAGAGAGGAACCACGCTAGAATCTTCCGTAAAATGGGAATGAGAATAACCGTAAAAAAGTTAATATTTATTTCATTATCTAATCTTGCTGTTATGCATGTAGTGTTATGAATATTCGAAGGTTACGATTTTCAACAGAGATGGGCATCATTTTATTTATAAATAAAAATACGAATTTATTCGTACTTCATATATTTGTGAATACGAATATAAATAAATTCGTATTCGTAAGTGTGAATACGAATTTATTTTTATTCACATATATTAAATATAAAAATACAAATAAAATTTTATTCGCAAATGTTTCTGCGAATACAAATAAATTCACAGAAAAAGTTGTAAATAATCACAAAAAATGTGAATATTTACAAAAACTCAAGTGATTACAAAAAAAATCACATTAAAATATAAGAATAAAAATTTATTCACATTATAATTTGTGAATAAAAATTTATTCACAATAAAATTCGCAAATGAATTTATTCGTATTAAGATGATATTACGAAAGTTATTGAAGGTGATATTTTAATGTGATTTTTTTATAATCACTTGATTTTTTGTAAATATTCACATTTTTTGTGATTATTTACAATTTTTTCTCTGAATTTATTTTTATTCGCAGAAAAATTTGCAAATAAAATTTTATTTGTATTTTTATATTTAATATATGTGAATAAAAAAAAATTCGTATTGACACTTACGAATACGAATTTATATATATTCGTATTTACAAATATATGAAGTACAAATAAATTCGTATTTTTATTTATAAATAAAATTATGCCCATCTCTGATTTTCAATGACTTGTTTAAGACATTGAACTTAATAGTGGTTACTTTATATTCTCGTTATATGCATGAAATAATTAGGAATCTTAAAAAAAAAATATTTCAAGGACTATCACGGATTAGAAAAATATTTATTTTGTTTTATTTTTCAAACCACTCATTAAAGCTATTTTTTAAACCCCCCCCCCCCCATCCATAAAAAGAGCTTCTAAATAAAAGATTCTCGAACAGTCCAGTTACAATTCAAGAGCATCAGATTAATAATAATAATAATAATAATGTTTATTTTATCCATTAAGTACATGACAGGAACAACATTTTTTAGGGCATGGTGATAACACGGTCAGCCCAAGTTCGGTTACTATTTACATTTTGTTACAATAATTAAATCAGCATCAGATTAAAACCCTAAAACTAAAACAGATAGAAACCCTCCCCAAATCATCTACTATATATCTACTTACATCTATTTGTCAATTACCACTCACTCGCTGAAATTTTGCATGGACACTCCCTATAGAACGTAGGCACTCGCTAAGAAAGGATTTTTTGATATTCGAATTTTTAAATATTTTTAGAGGGGTTTAAAGTTTTAGTTGGTTAGAGCATGCACGCCTAGGCAGCATGCGTTGCTAGGACGATAACAGAACAGCTGTTACCGTACGGTATCTATTTCATAGTATTATTTTTAATTGAGGTTAATTTCAACTGTGATGGCAGGTTTTGTCCCTCATAGTGTTTACGCCCCGGTGATGATCCATCCAAGGCAATAATATTCCGAAACACTTGACAAAAAAATTTGAAATTTTTGACGGACAATCCGTTTAGAACCTAAACACTCGCTAAAAAAGGTTTGTTTGATATTCAAATGTTTAAGCACTTTGAGGAGGGTTTGAACTATTAAGAAGTTCCTCATCGGCAAAAATGGTCCGATTTTGATGACATTTGGTACAAAAATCGTTCTTCTCATTTGAAAGGGCAAGTTCATTAATCAGCTGAATCCGTTAACTGGAACATGGTTTTTGGAGCAAAATTTGCGCGAAAAAATCGGAACGCTTACATTTTCGAGCCAATATGCTTGAAGGTACTCGTTAAATAATAAAAATTATTCTCGGCCATTGATCCGGCGTTTACAATTCCGCTTCTGCTTCCGGTTTACAGATTCGGTTGATTGATTGCATTTTTTGGACTATATTAGTAAGAAAATGAGAAACGTTTTGGTAATAATGTTTTCCTAGAGCGAAAGTTGAAAAGTCGGCGAGTCATTTTTCCAGGTTTGGGAACCCTTATCATCTTTTACGAATCTGGGGCCACAAAAGTGTTTCAGGAAATGTCTAACCAAAATAAAAACTGTTTACATTTCAAGGTTTCTAAATGACACTAGGGATAAGAACGGAACCGCGTTAAGATGACGCAGTTCCTGCGATTAGAACATTTTTCATTTCAAATTAATAATTTATTTCTTGTCAGTTTTCTTTTTCCCTTGTTTTTATTGAAATATCCCCCCCCCTAAAATGAAATTTATTTTCTTGTTAAATGATTACAATAATTTATTTCTTTAAATTCATTTCTTTTTCCAAAAGATGTAAATGTCTAAAAATTGAAGTTTTTGGCCACTGCAGCAGATCTCTAGGCCAATGTCTTTTGAGTCGCCTCGGTGGAGAGAGTGGGTGGGTGGCACTTGATAGGGAGAGGACTTCAGGATTTTGATGAGTGGAAAGTTTAGGATGGAAACGTATAGTACAGAAGTTTTTAAATAGATTTTTTTTTTCAGGGATACGACACGCCTCACGGAAGTTTGTTTTAATTTACTTAAATCACAATTAAACGTTTTTTTATTTAAAGTCTCTCGAAAAAACAACAGCAGTGTTTTGGTGGACAAATTATGTTGTTTGCTTGTTACTTTTATATTATGCATATACCGAACAAAATTTAACAAAAATGAAGCTTCTCATCTTTTTCTTTACAAATTAGTCAATTATTTGTTGTCATTGGATATCCATTTTTTTTTTTTTTTTTTTTTTTTTTTGCTAAAATTTCATTTATTTTCTTCATAAATGATTACTATATTTTATTTATTACCATTCATCTTTCCTTTCAAAATGTATCTAGAAGTTGACGTTGAGGGATCACGGACTTTGTTTTACACTTATTTAATTAAAGGAATATTTTTAAACTAAATAGAGTTGTTTTTTTGTTTTGTTTAAAACACAGTAGTGAAGGTAATCTAATTAGTTATAATTATAAATTAGACATAAAATGTCTGCCGGTAGGAAAAGCCCTAAGAAAGAGAGATGGTAAGAGTCCTAGCCACCTTTTCGAGGAAACCACAAGTAAGTAAGGTACTAAACCCTTACTCTTTACTCACATAACCTGTTTTACTCACTTTCCTTAGGACTTAGAGCCAAGCCTTCACGCTTTTAAGTACTCAAAGCCCTGGGGGTACTTTTTAAACTTTACTCGTCCCTTTTAAGTCCTCCCTTTTATCTTCGGGCTCCTCAACCTTCTAGAAATTACAGCTTCCTGAAGAAATGGTAAATGTTTTGCCTTCGTTTTAATTTGATGTTTCGTCCCGAAGAATGAAGTCAGATTATTTCTAATCAAAGCAAAACAACTAAATGTAAATGTAAATTTGTGTTACAATGCATTTTAGAAGTACAACGCAATTAATCCAATTCATATATATATATATATATATATATATATATATATATATATAAGCGCGGTTCCGTTCTTATCCTAGTCTCATTTGGAAAGATTAAAATAGAAGCAGTTATTCTTTTGGTTCCACTTTTCTTGAAAGGTCTTGATTTATCATCTTACCTGGATGGGTCGGCCAACCCCAGAAAGGCCACCGCTAGGCAGTTGAAAATTGTCACAAGGTCTTGGAATCCCTCTCGAAGCTATATTTCTAACAATAAATTGTTTTTCTTATTTTACTTAACCTGTTTTATTGTCAAATACATTATCCAACTATAAGCAAATAAAAAATAACAAGAAATGAAAACAGACAAAAAGAACCTATATATCGTCCCTACCATGTCAAACTATCGAATATGCAAAATCTCGGTTTTCAGTTTCGAGACTTTGCTCTTGGATTGTGGACGATACGGCTTGTCCCAAATTGTCACATCTCTAATACCTTTAGAATAGCCTTTAATGCCTTAAATAAAGTATCGAATAAGACCATTTTTCAATATATTACTTCGTCAATGGATAGAATATTTTCGTTTTCTAGTTTGCTCCGATTTGCATATTCCATTGCATAAGATGAATTGAGCGAAATATCACAGGAATTCGTAGGAAAGGAGAACTACCACTGGACAAAGAAACCGCTCTATCTTAAAATATGTATCTCGGAGATGAAAAAACAACATCATAACATATATTATGTATAATATGCTACACTATTTAATACGTGAAATTTTGGTTACCATAAGCCATAAACAGTCCTTAATTATAGAAAGTATGTTCTACCAAGAAAACAATTTATTTTGAAAAGATCCTCTATGCCGTCATGAATGCACTAAATAAAGCCGTGAGGAGATTTTATTGCTTGGTTAATTCAAAAGTAATGAAGGAAAAGAAAAATCTTAATTATGCCATTTACAAGAAGGAATTTTTAGTTTCCTTCTGTTATAACAGAGGAACATAAAAATTCGTGAAAATCTAAAATGTAATCCTACTGGATTGGTATGGAAACTAATTTAAGCCCCGTGAATATTCCGTTTCCCTCATCCCTTGACCAACTGCCACAAAGTGACAAATAAACAAGCAAACCAGAAAATGTGCGCTGCTGAAGTTTCCACTACCTGACCGCAAATTATAATTCGCATTTGGAAACGCTTCAACAAGTTGGTTCCAATTAAACTTTTTAGCCGGCCAGGCTTCCTGTAACAATGGCTGCTACGAGCAGATATCTCGTATAATATAGCCATGTATGTGATAAGCATCAGGCTTTGCTTTGGCAGTGCTTTTGCTTAGTTAGCATGATGAAGTACTCAATTTCCAGGAAGAAGATGAACCTACTTCATCATAAATGATTACATGGCAACCAAGTTTCCACTCCTCGGACTTGGCTGGTCTCCCACCATTCCAGAAGATCACAACCTTGAGCTGTCATTGTGTTGTTCCGCCTGTAAATGATTTTTCATCTTGGAATCATTTCCAGCAAGTGTTTCTTGATGCGATTCCGTAGCTTATGCCAACTTGGGAAGCTTCACAAGATTTGCACTCCTTCTTGTAAACACCCAATTTATCTAAAGGTGGTTCTTGAGGTTGCCCTTAATTTTGAAGATAGCTTTTAATACTACATTTCCCACAGATTTCTAATTCTTTTGGATAGAAATCCCATGTAAGGGGGCTAACCGCGCCCTGGTTTCTAACATATGACCTGCATCTCGATATCCATTTTTCGACGCCTCATGCTTTTGTATGCCACCTCCTTTTCGAACATATCACCCTGAGGGGTAAAACCAGGACCCTGTCCACCATGTGGATAATAACAGATTTTGTACTGTCTATGATGGTCAGCGGAGTTCATACATCCCTTTCTATTGAATATATCATTGTGAGCACATATTTGATTTATTCAGTAGATTTCAATGTTTCGAGCAATTCATTGTGAGAGTATTTCTAGCTGGTTCCAGAGTACTAATTGTGTCGGAGTTGCGGCTGTTAGTTTGATTAGTGCTATCGGCGAAGTGTATTATCGGCGGCTGGTGGTTCTGTCAGGAGAATGATTTGTGGCTTGAGGCTGGTCCGAGAGAGAGAATGCTTCCTCGGGAAGTTTTGATTGCCACGAAGTTTTAATTATAAGTTAGGACTTCCATTAGACTCGGCTTCCTCCCGCCAGACAGAATCGGACTTATCGGCCATACGTCATCATTTTTGTTCTCGCCAATGTCGGCAGCTTTATAGGATGTTCTTAATCTGTTGAGGTTTTCTTTCTTGAAGTTCCCTAATGTTTTGGACGGTGATTAATTTCCTCTGAATGAACCACGTCTATAAATTCATTGATATTCTAGCGGCAGTAACTGTAAAAGCAGCTTTGCTAGGATGATTGTCTTGACAAGCAATAATCAGTAATATGGTGAAAAATAAATCGCTTATTGGCAAGAGAAGTGAAAATGAACGTTATAGAGTTCCGAAATGTGGGAAGTTGAATGAATATCCGTGTCTCTGCAGGACGAACAGGCAATAGGGCAACGTCAAAACGATCGAATATTGCCTACTAGGAGAAAGATCCAGAGGACGATCAAGAATGTCATTGCTTGAGCAAATGGAAGGACTGGGAAGGACCAGATCTAAAACTCTTAATGAGAAGAGAAAATTTCTTGGTTAACGTGGCTTAATGTAACCCCATGCTAAAAAGCAATAACGAGAAAGGAATAAAATGCAGGTGCATCGGACCTGGTCGCCAAGTAAGCTTTTCAGGCAATCCCTCTAGAAAACGAGACATTATCTTTCAGATTAGGCAGTCTCGATACAATTGTATGAACACACCAAACCGTTGCCGACACACCCAAGATCACGTCGTTAAGTATACGTCTTCCCGTCCAAAATTATCTGCATAATTATTAATGCCCCTTTCTACGTCTCCAAAAACACCCTTCACAATGATCTTAACATCCCATTTGTCCTTGACCTTCCTAAAACCCGTTTCAAAATGTTCCACTCCAAATTGTGTTACCATCCTAATCCCCAAGGTATATTCTTATCGTCCCAATCCCATCCAGACAATCCTCCCAGGCGGCTTAAGAGACAGTGGCCCCGAAACAATTTACTCACCTAATCATTAAACGATTGGATTCTTCCAAATTTTGTATGCTTTTTATTTTATTTTACTTTTATCAATTTATACATAACATATAGGTATCTGTATCAATAAATTTGATCATTGTAATTATAATTATTTGTACCGATTTCAAATAAATAAATAGAAAACATATACGTCAATAATAAAGGGCTGTCACCTTGTGGACCTTTGAAAATACATACATATCAATCACAAAACAAACCAAAAAAACTCGAGCAAGGGAGTAGTCAGAACTTCGTTCGTCGTGGGAGGATGGAATCGCGCTAAAAAAGTGTAAAACATGCCTGAGATTCGGGTATAGGAACTAATATACAAAAGTCAGTCACGCAGGAGCTGCATAACTAAGCACTTTCCTCAGAATTTTTTTAGTGTAGACTACATTACTGAATAATTTGCTGTAAATAACCTATATAAATAAAATAAAAACGTGAATAGTTCTGCTCATTTACATTTCTTATGAGAACTGTTCAATTATTAATTTTGTAAATAATTTGCTTCCAGAGTTATGTTAATACTTAATACTGTACTTCTTAATAAATACACAAAAACTTCATTTTCCGTCTTTTGATCTGACGCAGGAACAGGATACAGTCCTTCTAGTGGGAGATAGCGCTCCTTGTAGCGCCTTTGCGAACCTACGTCTGGCTGATTGTAATGAAACAGACTTTAAAGTAAACCCTCCTTTCCAATAGACCGATTTACTTCATTTTTACAACACTTCTTTCTCATGAGATACCCACGACGCATACCGCATTTCGTTACAATACAGCAGAAATTACGACCGTTATGAGTATATTAGTACTTTAGGTCCGGAGTAAACCCCCCCCCCCCTCCAAATAACACGATTTAGTTTATTTTTACAACCCATTTTTCTCTGTTGATTACCACCACGAATACCAAGTTTCGTTGAAATGTAACAAAAATTACGGCTGGCAGTGGCAAATTGGTATTGTGGGTCCGGAGTAAACCCCCCCTTCTAATGAACCGATTTAGTTTATTTTTACAACGGAATTCTCTCTTTAGATCAAAATAACGAATACCGAGTTTCGTTGAAATATAACAAAAACTACGGCTGGTATGGTCAAATTAGTGTTTTGGGTCCGGGGTAAACCCCCCCTCCCGGTGGACCGATTTTGGTGGTTAACGAACTCGTTCAATCGTTTGCTATTTGAACGCTATATACCACGTTTCATGAAGAAAAAACAAAAACTATGGCCGCTATCGTGTTAACAGACATATATATATATATATATATATATATATATATATATATATATATATATATATATATATATATATATATAGATAGATAGATAGATATATATAAATTTTAACGGGGGTCATTTTCGGTGTCTACTAGGTAGGATCGATAAAGATTCGAAGAAATTTTTCAAAAATTCCGTCATGAGTCCAACCTCAATAGCTACTTTCCTTCGGAGGAAAGTGCTAAAACGTAAGCAACATAAAATGAGTGAGTAAAACTGGCGATATCAGTTTGACATTGAGCTTGAAGATAAGACCAACCTTTAAGTATAAGTATCAGGCTGTTAAGCAGAACATAAAGAAGTACACGCAGTGAGTAAAATGTTCAAATTGATACTACTTTTGGGTGTTTTTGTGGGTTTGGTCTTGGGACAACGACAGAACAACAGCTGTATATCATACAATTCAAAGGTATTTTTTATAAACTATCATTATATTACGTGATAATAATAGAAAAAAAAAGTCGGACCTGCAGGAACTGCGTCATCTTAGCGCGTTTCCCTTATTATCACTAGTGCAAATTGAAAAGCTTAGAATACAAACCACTGAGCTAACCTCGCCCCCCATTTCTCACAAAGTAGCATGGAATTGGGCCCAGTTAACTTCCTTCACTAGACTCCAACTGCTTGAATGCAGTGTTTTACAACCGGAAGTCGTAGTTAACTCAACCTAAGATGCTCGCCAGCCAATGCAGAAACTTCCAGAACTAAAACACCGAGTAAAGAATACTCACTAACTCATTTACTCAGTAACACCCAGTATATCACAAGTCTACCGAGTAAAACATCATTTACTCAGGGCTAACTGAAATTAAGGGCGTCTCTTGTGGAAGCAGTTGTTAATGTCTGCATTATCTAACAATTAGCAAAATTATCTGCCATTGAAGTACGCCCCTATAAATTCCGGTCTACTCGAATTACTTTACCCATTAGTTCTGCGACAAAACTCCAAGCTACCTTTCGTAGTTAATACCTTGTTAATAGAAATATTAATTTATAAAAATTTTGGACCGTTGGCGGTATAATCAATTGAAAGCTGATGGTATTATTTTAAACAGTCAAACAACAAAAAAAAAAAAATAAAAAAAATGTACGGATTAGAAAAAGTTAATAATATTATTGATCTTTGGAGATGTTAAAATCTACAAAAAAAAAAAAAAAAAAAAAAAAAAAAAAAAAAAAAAAAAAAAAAAAAAAAAAAAAAAAAACCTCAGAGGAAACTGAGATTTAATGCATAGAAATGGACATAAAACTGGTATTAGCCATCTCTAAGCGGAAATGACTCACTCCACTTCCTCTATTTCAGCCCATTCTCCAAAATCTCTATTACAGACATTTTGTAATTTTATTAAGGTACTTTTACTTATTTATTTTTTTATTACGGGCATCTGTTTGTATACCTAATCTCTTTTTACTTAAAAATTCATTGTACTGTCAAATTAAATTTAAAAAAAAAGAGGAAATAAACGACAGAAAACCATACGAACTCTTCATAACCTTGAACGCCAACGTTCCTCGGCCTATAAAATGAAATTTCCTCCTCAAACTAAATAATATCAAATTTACAAGCACATAATCTGAAGATTATAATGTATATATAAAAAAATAATGCGAAATTATACAGAAAATTGGATTGAAAATGGCTTATAGCCGAAACATTTCCACAACAAAAATGCAATATAAAATACAAAACAATTGAAGACCTAATAAGCTGTTACCAACTACCTACCTATATATATATATATATATATATATATATATATATATATATATATATATATATATATATAGTGTGGTAAGTACTATGCTCCGGCCGCCTGATTTTCCCCTTGGCCGCTTCGACTGCTAGAGTCATTAGCACCCAAGGTACCCATTATTAAATTAATTAAAGGCTGGGTCGGCCTAGGGACGGTCCGGGAGGCCGAATCCAACCCATGAACGAAGACACTAGAAGAAAAAATCTTTAGTGCTTACTCGGGATTTGAACTCAGGCCTCCAGCTTATTAGTCCAGTGCCCTACCACTGAGCTAACCTCGCCCCCCAAAATTGATTAATATAACTTTATTATTTGGTTTCACCTCGACTTAGATGGGAGTGGTGATGAAAATTAGTATAAAATTCCAAAAAATAGTTTGTTTAAAGATTTTCATGTAAATATTAAAAAGAAAGAAAAGAAAACTCACATACACCGTAAAAAATAAAAAGTCCGACTCGCAGGAACTGCGTCATCTTAGCGCGGTTCCAGTTCTTTTTTTTCTTTTTTTTTTTTTTTTTTTTACGGCTCATCTACACATCTAGGTCATTATCGCCGACATCTAGGGTTTAACGAGGAATTTTACCAGCGAGCCGTGGGATGATAAAATTCCTGCCGGAGGTTGGGAATCGAACCCACCATCTCCCGCTTATGAATCCAAGGCGCTAGCCATTAGACCACGAGAGACCCCGGTCCTTGTTCATATCCCTATTCTCATTTGAAAAGCATAGAATAGAAACAGATAATATTTTCCTCGGCCTTTGTTCAAAGGGTTTTATGGCTATACCTGGGGTGAGGGTCGGGTCCGCAAGACCCTAGAAACCTCTTCTAGCGGTACTTCATTTCATACGTTTCAATGAATTGGAAAATATCAAAAATTTTCACATATTCCTGTGTTCTTTTACTATAGTAATAATTCTACAGATAAAATCAATTAAAAAATAAAATAAAAAAACCAACAGCATAAAGGCAATTGAAAATATTCAAAAGACGTCATCGAATCTTTTTCTCTTGGCAAGCTATGTTTCTAACAATGAATTGTTTTTCTTATTTTGCCTAATCTGTTTTATTGTAAAATACATTATCCAAATATAAGCAATTAAAAAATAACAAGGTATAAAAACAGACAAAAAGAACAGTTCGAATAAGCAAAATCCATTACTTTAATGTTTTAAGCACTTATTTCTCCGATTGACATCGCCTAATCAAAACTTTCATCAGAGCCTTTTTTGTAGAGCATTTAGTAAGCTTTCTAATGGTATTCTTTCGTTTGCCAAGATTCTCAACCTTTTTCGAGATATTAAGGAAAATATACAGAGTTACCAAAACTTTTTATGTCTGTTAATAAAATATTTTATTCTAACCCTTCCTTAACTCCAAACGTAACCAAAATTTCAACATATTAGTTTTAATGATAGTACAACATGCAGAAAATGTTTCAACTGGATCCCATGGTTCTAAGTACCCAAACCAAAAACGGTATTCAAAAAAGTATTTTTCCAGTTTTCTCAAAAACGGTTAAAGCTATCGCCTTGAAAATGGTTTCATTCGTTTTACTAGCCAAAGAAGCCTATAAAACGAGTACTTACAAGCTTATGAACTCAAAAACGTAAGCGTTACGATTTTTTTTGCGCGAATTTCGCCCCAAACGCCATCTTCCAGTGGGCGGATTTTGCTGGTTAACGAACTTGACCTTTCAAATTGGACGACAGATTTTTGTACCAAATTTCATCAAAATCGGACCATCAGGGAAGCCATAAATCCGCGAACAGACAAATATATATATATATATATATATAAATAAATATATACATATATATATATATATATATATATATATACAAATTTTAACCACCGTTATTTTCGGTCTCTAGGGGTTCTGAAACGCGAAATTTTCTAGTCGGCACTTCCGGATTGTTTCATTGTATCAACCTTATAAGCGGGGTTCCTCCCTATGGGGGAGGGAGGAACCGCGCTAAAATCATAAATGATCTTACCAACCTTAGTCAAACATACGTGCACACAGATATTACTCAATCTTCAAACATTCGTAATTTTCACGTACCTCCTTTGACATAATTTCAGGTAATTTCCGAACGCCTCATACGAGCGATGTAATTCTTTTGGTAACTTGTCAAGTATTGACCCCTGATAGCATAGCTGGGCTGTCGTGGAGAACATAAGACAGGGAGGGGAGGGGCGACTGTAATTTTGACAAAGGTTATCGTTCTAGGGTTAACTGATCATCGTCAATAACCATTGCTGTTCGTCTGTAATAAACGTAACGCTTAAAAATTACTTCTAGTCATATTGGGCTTTTAATTTCCCTCCAAAATTGATTTCCGATTATGTGATCAATAGCATCACGTCCGTTTTAGTTTTGCAAAATTTGAAGGCCTACACACAAAGACATTTGCATGCCAAAACGTTATAATTGTTACCACCAGTTATATGGCACAAAGTTTCTTTCTTCACCATGTGTCACATTTTATATATATATATATATATATATATATATATATATATATATATATATATATATATAAATGAAATGAACTTGAACAAAAAGAGAAAAGTGATAACATCTCCTCCTATCATCCCTCCTATCTAGAATATCCCCCTCTCCCTGGAGATAGAGTATGTACGCGGTGAGGTATTGAAGCTCCATCCTGGATTGCCTTTAGTCATTAAGCAAATTACTTGGATCAAATGCATCTCTACTTGGACAGCAGTCTCGCTACGTGGAAACCCACACAAAATTAGTAGAAACCAGTTTACAGATTCAAAGGATCAATGAAATATAAAAAAAAAAAAAACGGGATATGTTACCGTTGAAAATCCTTTTTTTCCTAATTAATTGATTACTAACAATAAGTCTAAAAAGAAATATATAAATTTATTTTTCTAAATTTCTGAATTGGACCTAGAACTCAACAACTTGTTATATTCTAAAATAAAAATCACAGTTTAACCTTTAAGTACTGACGTGTGGTCCCTGGGACCTTATGGTAGCCATTTCTAGAAATCCCCCCTAGTAGTTCCTTTTTTATTGCACACATTCAATGAATATATAATTTATTTCAAATTTCAGTAAACAAAAGGTCCCAGGGACCATACGTCAGTACTTAAAGGTTAAGTAACAACGAAAACAAAACGCCTAAATATCAAACACAGACAAGCAGTAACTAGCATGTTTTTATATTAGATAGCTGTTACCCAGTGTGCCATGCTACACCTCTGCCTAAGACTCTCCCCGTATCAAGATCTACTGGTATACAAGGTTACGTCAAAATAGGTCAAACGGTGTGAATTTGTTTATAGCTGTCCAGTGAAACAGCCAACAGAGGCCAGCACCATAGCCTGCGAGTAGATAGCTCTTATCAAAGAAAGGCCACTCCTTAGTTAGACAGTGACTGTTGATATAAAATTGAAATAAACTGCATTACATGATTATATAATGATGTAAAGTCATCAATGAGTTCGAGTTATTCTAATCATGAAGAACTTCAAGAAATAAATTTGAGACATTATTCAAAAAGGCTGTCGATTCAAAATGGCCGTCAGAATATGAATGGTTCAGTGTAGCCAATTTTTCTTGAACAAAACTTTTGACCTAATGACCAAAATTTGAAATTTGGCTACATTGACCTAGCCTAGAAGATTTCCCGTATCAAGACCTACCTGTGTGCCAAGTTTGGTCAAAATCGGTCAAACGGTGTAGATTTGTATAAAGAACAAACAGACATACGGACAAACAGACAGACACGTGATTTGTATATATATATATATATATATATATATATATATATATATATATATAGAGAGAGAGAGAGAGAGAGAGAGAGAGAGAGATTTACACTTACAAGGGGGGTATACGGTGGTGGGGTCACCGATTTGGCCCATTTTTGTTTTCTTTTTTTTTTTTTTTTTTTTTTTTTTTTTGGCGATTCTTCATCGAAAAATTGTCAACACGTGTCCGAGGGTTCCGTCCAGTGCGTTATAGGAGCCAAGAAATCTTCTCAACGATCTTCTCAACTCCCTCGTCCCACAGTTTCCCCATGACATCTCATTCATCTGCAAATACGTAGATGATCTTTTGCTGATGATTAACCCAAACAGACTAACAGACATACTTACCTGTTTCAATTCCTTTTACCCTAGGCTTCAATTTACAGTCGAAATAGAACAGGACAGACAGCTCCCATACTTGGACATCTTACTAATTAGACAGACTGACGGTACTATTATTACTGACTGGTACACCAAACCCACGTACTCGGGACGGTTAATTAATTTTCATTCATCCCATCCTTACCACCTCAAGATTAATGTAGCCAGAAATCTCCTCCGCCGAGTCCTCTCCCTATTCCATGCTTCCTTCCACAATAAAAATATTACAATCGCCTCAGATATATTGGCACGCAACCAATTTCCCCCCAACCTCATAAAATCCCTTGTTAAAAAAGTAAAATCCCAACCTTCCAACACTGTCTCTCCCAATTCTTCCCTAACTCCCAGTTACCAAATGTTCCGATCTCTACCATTTACACCTGGACTGACTGATAAACTTACAAAGACAATAAAAAAATCCTACCCTTCCCTAAATTTTGGTTTGAAAACTACCAACAAACTCAAAACCCTCTATACCAAACTCAAAGATCCCATCCCTTTTGAACAGACCACCCGTTGTGTTTACCAAGTCCCTTGTCAAACCCCTTCCTGTAATGGTGTATACATAGGAGAAACCATAAATGACATTCACTCACGTCTTACACAACATAAACGAACCATCACTAATAAAGAAATAGATAAATCTGCACTTGCAAAACACGCCATTACACAAAAACACACTTTTAACTTCGACGACACGAAAATTCTTTCTACACAACGAAACAAAAAAAGACTACAGATCTCGGAATGTGTACACATAAACTTAAACAAAAACAATATAAACTACAAAACTGACCAACAAGGCATTTCTCCTATGTACGCTAATATTTTCCAAATACTCTTCCGACCTCCCACCTAGATTTTTACCATGCCCCTTGGGTATCCTTCCATTAACACCTTTTTCTCCTTTCCTGTCATAAATATGTCATAAACATGCCTTTTGATCCTTACCGACATGTCATAAACATGCTTTTTGATCCTTACCGACATTTCCCCCACCACCTGCTGTTTTCACTTACTTATACCCCAGTAGATTCCTTCTCTCCTTAGACACTCTACAATGGTTACTTAATTGCCAACCTTGGTCTTCCTCTGCCGCTCGGCATTTCTATTGGTATGTAGTATCTTATTTCTTTGTAAAATTAATTAATGTTACTATTAGCTACTATATTTGTCATTGGTATGTAGTTTCTTATTTCTTTGTAAAATCAATTAACGTTACTAATTACTATTAAAATCAATCATTGTACCTATTTACTTTTTCATTCTAAGAATTTAAGACGATATGTTCTTTTATAAGTTAATTGTATCTACAGCTCTGTTACCTATCACAACCATAATTATTTTTGTTTTTGTATTAATTTCTTTTTTTTTGTCATTTTAGCTGACGAAGGCTACCAATGAGTAGCCGAAACGTTCGAAATATAGATTTTTTAAAACAAAATCATATTGAGGTTTATTTAGCCGAATCCCAACCATTCCATCTTTGGAAATTATTTTAGACTACCAGGGAAAAACTAGGGATTACAAATTGTTCATGTATTCATATATTTAAATAATATTGAATTATATTAGTTCATACGTAGAATTGCGCTTTATTCACTAATTCATTCTAGTTGATTGTCGGAGTTGAAAAAATTCAATGACTCACCTGTAAAAAAATAAGAAAAACTGTAAATAAATAATTGTAGAATGATCTTTTAGGATACAGATGTAATTTATAACAAACTAGCTGTTACCCGGCGTGCCATGCTACACCTACTTTCTGCATATAGAAGAGCCTAAAAAAATTAGAAACCAAAAGAGTATTATTAAAATCTAATAACAGGAACCTGTAACTGTTTCGAACCCGTGACCTCCCAACTTTGAGTCCTAGACGACTTTGACCTAACCTATAACACCCCCCGTATCAAGAAATACATGTATGCCAAGTTTGGTGAAAATCGCTCTAACGGAGTGGATTTTTATAAAAAAAAAAAAAAAAAAAAAAAAAAAAAAAGACATACAGACTGCAGCTGGTAGAGGTTTTTGACCTAGCTTACGGCACTCTCCAGATTAGGATCTACCTGTGTACCGAGTTTAGTCAAAATCGGACGAACGGCGTGGATTTGTATGAGGTAGAAACATACAGACAGACAGTTATAAGACGTTTTTGACTTAGCCTACGGCACTCCCCTGATTAAGATCTACATGTGTACTGAGTTTAGTCGAAATTGGACGAACGGTGTGGATTTGTATAAGAGACGAACATACATAAAGACAGTAATAAGACGTTTTTGACTTGGTCTACGACACTCCCCAGATTATGATCTACATGTGTACCGAGTTTAGTCAAAATCGGACGAACGGTGTGGAGACGTTATCGAGTTTATTCAAAATCGGACGAACGGTGCGGATTTGTATAAGGCACAAACATACAGACAGACAGCTGGTAGAGTTTTTTGACCTAGCCTAGGAGATTTCCCGTATCAAGACCTACCTGTGTGCCAAGTTTGGTCCAAATCGGTCAAACGGTGTGGATTTGTATAAGGAACAAACAAACAGAAAAACAGACAGACACGTGATTTTTATATATATAGATTATTTCTACGACATAGACACTTGTAGATTCCCTCCCAACATGGACCAATAGCAGATGTGCCTGCAATTATATATGTATTCCTCTGCGCCTGAAGTTTTCATGATAATAGAAACGCATAATGGATGCTAATAAAAAAGATAAAGAGATGAGCTACTGGGTTCTTAAATATGCGACCTTGGCATTTTTAACTGCGCATCCTTGGGGTTGATAGATGTGGCTTCGTTAGCACTAAGAAGCTCTTGGGAAGATAAACATTTCAGATTTGTATGCTAATTTTCTAAGATGGTAAGCGCATTAGGACAGCTAAGAAATACTTAACACTTTAGGTGTTACCAAGAAACATCTAATTGGTATTTGCGCTCGTTTTCTCTTGGCTTCTAGGTTGTTTATTATATTCTTGTAGGTTGTGTTTTTTAGGATTTTCGTTTCTAGGTTGTTCCTCAGTGTCACTTTATTCATTTCCATTAACCGTCACTGCAAAGGCATTTTTTTCTTTCATAAATCAATTTAAAAAGGACAATTCAATCAATTTAACTAGTTATTTTATTAATAAATTGGTTTAAATAATCATAGAAATATATAAAAACAATAATAATGCATGATTGAGTTCCTAGTTTTTCTTTTCTTCGATAAAACGCCCCAAAAAATTCCCCCTCATGAGCTATATTTTGTAAATAAAAGCTTTATGTAAAAGATAGTTTTTCCGTACAAAACCCCTAGTTGAATTTAGAAAAATGGCTCACAGAGAAACATTTCATAGCAATGTGTTAACGTTTTCCAACATGTTAGTAACAAAACAAGTGATGTTAGTAACAAAAAAAAAATGTTAAGACAAATAACTTCATATTTCGCAAGAGAATAAATAAAATTAACTAAAGTAGAATATTACCGATATGTGAATGAAAGCATCTACATAATTATGAAAATATATTAAATTAATTTAAAAAAAAGAGGAAGATTAAATATTATAACTTACATTTCTTACTAATAATAAAATAAAAACGTATGCGTTTTGCTTAATAAATTTCATCACTAAAGATGTAGTCTACTAAAAACGTAAGCGTTTTGCTTAATAAATTTCATCACTAAAGATGTAGTCTACTAAAAACGTAAGCGTTTTGCTTAATAAATTTCATCACTAAAGATGTAGTCTACTAAAAACGTAAGCGTTTTGCTTAATAAATTTCATCACTAAAGATGTAGTCTACTAAAAACGTAAGCGTTTTGCTTAATAAATTTCATCACTAAATATGTAGTCTACTAAAAACGTAAGCGTTTTGCTTAATAAATTTCATCACTAAAGATGAGAGGAATAACTAGGTCTCTGGGGGCAAAAGCAATGTTTATTACAAAATAACAAATCGAATTATATAAACAATTTTTAGCTTATCTGAATTCAATCTACTAGGTCTCTCTCTATTTCTATCATGTATGTATATATATATATTAACCTTCATTATCTGAAAACAATGATTTATGCAATTGGTGTACTTGATATGGGGAGAACTATTTGTATAGTTATTTGTATATACAGTAGAACCTCTCATATCCGACCTTAACGGGACCGGGCCATGGTCGGACATCGGGAGGAGCAAAAAAGAAACGTCTTTCAAAGTTATAAAAACAGCTATAATGTACAGCACAAACTGTAATACAACTTTTTTGTAATTGCAGAACTCTTGCTCTATAAATTTCAAATATTTAATCTTTTGAAAAGACGAACAAAATTTAAGCATACGATACGTTACAACGAACACGTTAAGCGTGTTTTAATTTTTTTAATCTTGACTTTGCGGAAGTGTCCCTCCACCTTTTAGCCCACAATACGTCCATTGAGGTTGCATTCGGATGTTGCTCGATATATTTCATCGCTACGTCGAAGGCGTCCTTAGCAGCAGGATGACTCACTATGTCGTCACTGGTGATTTCGTATTCATCCTAGTCAATTTCTTCGTCCGCGGTTTTGTTCTGCACAACAGCAATGATTTGGGCATTATTGAGATCTTCTTCGTTAACTTTTAAAACATCAGCTTCAACAAGTCACTCTGCGTTAACACATATTGAACAGTACAAGATTACAGCACTTTTCACATCAACAATCACAGCAGAACTGACAGTTTTTCACAGGAAAACAAAGCATAGTGAAGATGAATCACTCTTTCAAGTCTGGACAGGCTCGCCAACGGGGCGCGTGTGAATCACAGACGGTCGGGGATAAGGTCGGATATCAGGAGGAGTCGGTTATGGAAAGGTCGGATATGAGAGGTTCTACTGTATTCTATATGGGACACTTAGCTCTCTCTATTACTTCACAGTCGGTCATATATATATATATATATATATATATATATATATATATATATACACTAGCTGTTACCCGGCGTGCTATGCTACACCTACTTTCTGCATCTATAAAAGCAAAAATAAATTAGAAACCAAATAATTAATATTAAAATCTAATAACGCAAATCTGTAACTACTTGGGTTCATTGTTTCGAACTCGTGATCTCCGAACTGTGAGTCATAGAAGATTTTAACCTGGTCTATGCCTCTACCCGTGTCAAGGCCTACCTCTGTGGCTCGTTTGGTATAAATCGGTCAAACGGTGTGGATATACAGACAGCTGGTACACGTCTTTGACTTTTTTTTTAACCAAAAATTACGTTAGCTAATATACTTTTATAATTGTGCTTCATTCTAAAAACAGTATACTTAACTGGCGTAGGATAACAACATATCTATGAAGAGCATATAGCTACAAAGTTACTCGATGCAATTCACCTCATCGTTAAACTAAATAAATAAAAAAATATTCATTCTAAAAATATTGTTTCAGTGCACTTCGAGCTCATCGTGCTGCAACAGCCCCGTGGTGCTCTGCCTCCCAGACATCAGGAACACCAGTTCTTGCCTGTCGCCCTTGGACTTGGTCAATCTCAGCCCTCAGCTGATCGGTACCAATGTGGTGGCTGGTTTCGAAGCAGGACTCCCTCCGAACAGCAGTGGTACGTTCAACGAAGTGGTTCAAATCAACGGGAACACAGTCTACAATCAGTCGTCGCCTCTTACGCCTATAACTACAGGACCAGCTGTCAATATGACTTGGTGGGATTAAAACAGTATATTAATCATTAAAAAAAAGTCAAATATAATGATTCCCGATTAAATAAAAACAAGAAAAAAAAATGTTTAAACGCTCACTATCCTTATTATATAAACATCTTTATTCAATTTTTGAATTTAGTTATTGTCGGAGTTATGACTGTATTGGTAAAAAAAAAAAAAATAATAATAAAATTTAATAACACAAATCTGTAACTGTGTTACAGATCGAACCCGTGACCTCTATTAGTCCTCGATAATTTTAACCTAGGCTATGACTCTCCCCGAATGAAGACCTAGATGTGTGTAAAGTTTGATAAAAATTGGTCAAACGGTGTGGATTTGTCTAAGGGTCAAACATACAGACAGACAGCTGGTAGAAGTTTTTGGCCTAGCCTACGAGACTTCCCGGATCAAGACCTACCAGAGTTCCACGTTTGGTAAAACTAGGTCAAAAGGTGTGGATTTGTATAAGGAACAAACATATATATATATATATACATATATATATATATATATATATATATATATATATATATATATATATAGAGAGAGAGAGAGAGAGATAGAGATATGTACATGTGCCGACGTTTCGGCTTGAAATTCAAGGCCTCATCAGTGCTCTAAACAAAGATGGACAGATAAAGAACTCTGTACATCGGCATAAATCATAGACCGAGAATATTACTCAGTTTTATCGAAAAAATATAGTTTTATGAACCACACAAACAAATCCCAACAATGTAGACTTCCGAAATCACAACGGCCAAATATCTCCTCTCATAAAATTTGTTGTTCACCATAAATATGCTTCGTGCATGAGTTATTCTGATATAACTTTTTCTTTTTTTTAATGATAAACGAGATACTCTCCTGCCAAGAAGTTTAGTATGCTACGAAATGAAGCCTTAATAAAATCTCCAGCGTTAATAAGTTTGGAGTTATGAGCGGAAAAATTACTAAAAATAATGTATTATTTTTTATTAAACCAAAAATATTGTGCAATAATTGGTATATGAGATATTCCCTCAACGGCCTGGCCTATTTTTAATTTAATGAAATAAAGAAATAAAATGAAATTATCTCCTAACATAAAATAAATGACCGGAAGGTGCTGAAACAATACTACGGTAAAAAAAAAAATCTATACTAAGTAATAATAAAATAACATATCAAATAACCTAAATAAACCAAAATATAATAATAATAAAAATAAAAATAGAAAACATCATTGGGATGAAGGGTCGTTGAGGGAATACACTCTCAGATGTCAAGAGAGCTGTTCCACGTTTTACGACAGATAGGAGAATGGTTTTCTAGAAAATCAGTATTTCTTGACATTGCTACTTTTACAAGAAAGTTTAAATTGATTTTGTATTACTAGTGTATAAGTATTTCTTCTTTCATGTTTATGTACTTTTTTGAATTTTGTTTTTCTGGCTATGATATTATGTTGAAAATAGCCTATATTTATTTTCCGGCATCGAATGAACATAATTTGAAATATGTTCATAGGTCTAGGACCCAAAGAAACGTAAAGTATATATTTTTTTGAACAAAATTGAAGTGTCAGCCCAAGAAAATCGTGTAAATTATAGTTTTTTTTTTTTTTTTTTTAAAAAATATGGTACATATTATTAAAATTGTTTTTAAAACTTGCACTCCACTCGCAATGAATATTCTTACTAGACTGTCTAAAAAAAAAAAAAAAAAAAATATGTATCATTAATATTGCATATTTATTATGGCACATATTATTAAAATTGTTTTTAAAACTTGCACTCCACTCGCAATAAATATTCTAACTAGACTGTCTAAAAAAAAAAAAAAAAAAAAAAAAAAATAAAAAAAAAAAAAAAAAAAAAAAAAATATGTATCATTAATATTGCATATTTATTATGGTACATATTATTAAAATTGCTTTTAAAACTTGCACTCCACTCGCAATGAATATTCTAACTAGACTGTCTAAAAAAAAAAAAAAAAAAAAAAAAAAAAAAAAAAAAAAAAAAAAAAAAAAAAAAAAAGAGACCAATATAAAATAAGCGGATTCTAGAGAAAATAAAAACAAAATTAGTTGTTAACATTAGCTCTCATAACCCGCATAGCAGTGAACTTTGGTGCTTATTACTTCTTTGGTAGTTAAATGCGAAGGTTTTTTTAAACGTATTTGTGTTTAGTGCATCAAAATACGTTATTGTACAAAATTTGAAAGAAATCGGTTTTGATGGCGTGAAACTTCATTTTTACCTACTTTTGCTCTGTAGAAACCTAGGATCATTATCTTCAATCCTGACATGGTCAATTAACTGAAATATATTCATTACGTTTGAGTCAAGATCACAAATCAAACTATAAGAAAATCAGGAAATTTGGTATGGTTCCCGCAACGTATGTTCACATATCTTATAGAGTCAAATTTATTTTATTTGTTCACTATTGTTTATTGTTATTTAAGAGTTTAGTGATGAATTGCCTTTGTCGCGGTCTCAATGATGTATAAATATATTATTTTATTTAGTTAAAATAATCACAGTTACTGATAAAATCACTGGCACCCCTTTTCCGAAATAGATCCAAACCGTTTTTAATCACGGTTACAGATTTTTTTTTTTTTTTTTTGTAAAGGATATGCCGCTAATTGTTCATTATCGACACTAGTTTTGTACGTTTCTCAGGCGATTGCCAATGGCCACTGTCTTACACGCTGCAATATTTCAACGTTCACTACTCACGGGATTGAGAACGCAATATGAACGCCAATCCTGAATCACTAGGCCCATCCTATGAAGAACCCAAACGTACACAAGTGCCATCCAAGATCCCAGAGGCACAATAGAGTCCCAAACGACGGCACTTGTGGTGTACAACTAGAGAAGGGAATGACCTCCAAACTGCCTCTAGATTTCGACAATTTATTTTCCTCCTACAATTTGTCGAAAATGAGCCTCCTACGGAGTGTTGAAGAGGCTTGGCTTAATTAACTTTTATTGCCTAGATAAGGGAAGGAACTGAGCAGAGGCCAAGTAACACCCTTGTTCCAGTTTCCTAAGCTCTGCATTCTAAAAGCGAGGTCCTAGAAAGCAGTACATTCCCAACTCCTAGGAGAATTTCAACACTTTTAATACAATTTCAACAGAAATTATTACATACCCCCCCCCCAAAAAAAATTAACATCTAATTATCAAGGGTAGCAGAGGGCAAATCACATCCTCTGAGAAGAATACTGGTGTAACTCTCAAACAAAATCTGACTTACATTTAAAGGTATAAGGAAAATCGCGTGGAAGTTTGAAAACAAAATTAAAAATAGTTCCAGACACATTAAAGATAGAGTGAGATTAAAGGAAACTAAATACTATATATAAAAAATTAACTTAAATAGCTGCAATAGATCATACATAGGAAAATTGGAGCAGTTACTTCGAATTAAACAACATTTTCAAAATATTGATAAAGGAGAAAATTAAACAGCGTTGGCTTATCATGCTAAAAAAAAATGTCTTAATTTTGAAAACATTATATATTAAGAAAAGAACGGAACAAAATGAAAAGAAAGATTAATTAGAAGATCCACACCATTAAAAATAGAAAGAAATTCATAAATAAATAGAAACACAGCACCTTCAAATAACACTTAAAAGACCAGAAAAAGGGGGTTGTTTATTTATTTTTATTTTTTAAATTTCTGTTTTTAAAAAAGGTTTTATGACTACATTTTATTTGGAAATTAATTTTAAATATATAGCATATTTTAACTTATTGAAATCAACTGACGTGGACCTTCTGGCAAAATTAGCCACCAGGCAATGTACCGAAGACTTTTCACAAATTACAGAACCCGACATGAAACAGGTTGTAAGGACTCACGTACTCAATAAATGGCACGCTGAATGGTTATCTTTGAATGAAAACAAGCTTCGGGAGATAAAGCCATTCATAGCAAAATGGAACTCCAGCAATAGAACCTGCCGGAGAGATGAAGTAGTCCTTACAAGACTTAGAATTGGACATACACTACTAACTCACTCTTACTTAATGACAAAACAAGACATACCACTATGTACAGAATGCAATAAGACATTAACAGTAAAACACTTACTAACAGACTGCAGGAAACGTGAAAACATCAACATGCCACATGATATGTACGAACTTTTGACAGATGGTAGCCCACACATATCCATTATTTTACATTTTTTAAAACAGATAAACATGTACGAGCAAATTTAGAAAACCTTATTCTAATATCTTTCACCATTTATTAAATTTTATTTGTACAAAATAGACCGAAAAGATCGAATTTTAGTTTATTGAAAATAATTTATTAAATTTACCACCTTTTTGTTTATAAATTTATAGCTGACGTTTTATGTTTTACACACGTACATATATATATATATATATATATATATATATATATATATATATATATATATTCATTTTGCCATTCTTTTTAATGATTCTAAATTTGGATTTTTAGATCTTTTAATTTGTTTGCACCCTAGGTGTTTATAGAGCAAATCGCCCTGTTGCGGGCTCTGAAATCAAATAAATAAAAATTAAATATATAGCACATCGATTATCGACCAGCTGACTACTTTCCACCATATTGGACTCGTTCAGTCAATGAACAGTCTAGACGTAGCCTTACTTGTGGAAGGTTTTAATCAACATGTTTCATCAGAATGTTTCTCTATATATGCATTGTTTCTACTTTGGAAATATTTATGCTTTTCATCGAGAAATGGAAATATTTTTTTAAGCTAGAAGTTATAAAAATCGACATAAATAGCTGGCATATAAAAGGTAGGGAACGTTCTTCTCATTTACATATATAATATACGTTTAACACTACTCTAAGGCCCATAGAGGCAAATAATGTAGAGGTATCTGATACTTGACCATAAGGCGCTGTATAGAGATAGTTTGGTCAGTACAATGATCTAACTGCCTGAATTTCCCATTCGCAGGCATTCATCAAATTAATTAACAACCCACGAACAACGACACTAAAAGATAAAAACATAAGAGCGCACACGAGTTTTGAGCACGGGTCCTCCAGATCATTCAGAGCCGACTACTCTAACACTGAGCTAAAATCTCGCCCTAAAATATGCAGAGGAAGTGTGAGAAATTTTATGAGACATTTGAGCTCCAGATAAAGCGACGATGAGAAGATCTTATCAACATTGACCTACTGATGACGTGAAAAAAACCCCTAAACAAGGAAGCCATTAAATCTTAGGGAAGTGTCTGAAAGCGAAGATTGAGTTCTTATTTCACATCTAACGCCATAAAGATTTAATTGGCTATCCCTTCTTTCTTGAGAATTTCAATCTTGAAGATTTAAATTGGGGAGAAATAAGCTCTCACGATCATAACAACACATTTATAGTCGGAGCTTTTGTAATTCAGTCCCCTTTTTCTAGAGTTCCAATTACTACTTTAGGAAAACTTTAGTTTCACGGAGGAAAGCGGAGAAACATTAAGGAGTGCTTGGTTGAACGTTGTAATTTCTATAGATGTTCCTTTTGGAGTCGAGTTGCAATGAAACATACATGAAAGATGAGACTTGGATGTAGAAGTATTTTCACAGCAAGATAATCAAGGCAGAAATACAGCTGTAAATTTCCTTCATTATCAAGTAATATAATTATACAAAAGTAAAGTATATTTAAAAAAAAAATAAAACTGAAGTATAAGACCAAGAAAATCGTGCAAAATATAGTTTCGGCGTTCAGAAAGACTTTCTTCTGTTTTATTTATTTATGAGCATCCACAAAAAAAAGTCGTTTCCGCAATAAAATTATTCAATATACTTTAATATTATTTTCCACTTGTTCTTTTTTCTTTATTTGGCAGAAGGTCGATGAAGAAGAACACCATTTGTTTATGTTCAACTATTTTATTTCATCTATTTTGCCCGACATGTTTCGTGCCTTAATTCTCACCTCTTCAGGGGCTTTCCTTATCGGGAAGTCCTCTCGTCATGTGTACTGGCTTGAGTCAGGCGTAATACTGTATTACGCCTGACTCAAAATAGTTGAACAAAAACAAATGGTGTTCTGCTCCATCGACCCTCTGCCAAATAAAGAAAAAAGATAGTGGGTCATATTCAGAAGAATTAATTTAATATTATTATTATTCGAGATATCAATTAATACATTACGTTACATATAAATCAAATTGTATAAATAATCAAATTTATATTAAAAAAAAAACAAAAACAAATTGATACAAAAAAAACCAACAGAACAATACAAAATAAGAGGAAATATATCTGGAGAAAAAAAACATCTAAGTTTGACATTTATAATTATTATAAATAAAGAACATTCCAGAGAAAGATAATATGTTAAAGCAACGTCGGTAAGGAATGTACTTAAACTATGCAAATACTAATAGTTTCAATATAAAACGTTTATTCATTTTAAATTGTATTTCATTAAAATATCAATTAGAGGGGTCTCCCGTGGTCTAATGGCTAGCGCCTTGGATTCATAAGCGGGAGATGGTGGGTTCGATTCCCAACCTCCGGCAGGAATTTTATCATCCCACGGCTCGCTGGTAAAATTCCTCGCTGCACCCTGGATGTCGGCGCTAATGACCTAGATGTAGATGCGCCGTTAAAAAAAAGAAAAAAAAAAGTCAATTAGACCTTCCACCCCGTCATTTCTCTAGCAACGGAAGAGCTGTTACCACTTCAAGAGATTTAACTCAGAAATCAGAACTGGGAACTGGCGTAGTAAAAGATTTACTCTGATCTAAACTGTAAATAATTAATGGGTATATTTTTAATCTATATCATTATTTATTAATATTATTAATCTATATTTAATAATAATCTGTTAACCTGTTAACTTTAATTAAATAAGCCAATGTATTTAATATAGGTAGAATCAAATAACGTAGAAAATACGAACCAAAAACAAAACAATTACTAACACATTGGTGACACATTTTCTTAAGAATAGCCAAAATGAACTTTACACATTTTGTAAAAATCTTAATCCAGTGGTGCTTTCACTAATCACGACAAGACATACTATTGAACCCGAATTTCACAATATTATTATGGGAATAAGCAACCAAGGTCACCGGCTTGTTGATATTGCAGAGGAAGTTATTTATGTTGTGTATTTATGTTATTATGCAACTAAAACGAACTAAAAATGTTATTTTGTTGTTTTTTAAAAATTCCTTATATGAATTTTATAGAAGGAAAAAATATTAATGAAGTTTATCTCAAAAATTATATAAAAATGCTACAAAATTAGCAATATCTCTTATCATTTTTGCATAGTATAATTGAACGCACGTCACGAGCTGTGTCTAGCAGGCTCATCCATTGCCATAAATAGGTAAAAAATAGTTCCTCTTTGATAAAATGATTATCTATATATATAAAAATCACGTGTCTGTCTGTTTTTCTGTTTGTCTGTTTGTTTGTTCCTTATACAAATCTACACCGTTTGACCGATTTTGACCAAACTCGGTACACATGTAGATCTTAATCTGAGGAGTGTCGTAGACTAAGTCAAAAACGTCTACCAGCTGTCTGTCTGTATGTTTGTCCCTTATACAAATCGACACCGTTCGTCCGATTTCGACTAAACTCGGTACACATGTAGATCTTAATCTGGGGAGTGTCGTAGGCTAAGTCAAAAACGTCTACCAGCTGTCTGTATGTTTATCCCTTATACAAATCCACACCGTTCGTCCGATTTTGACTAAACTCGGTACACAGGTAGATCTTAATCTGGGGAGTGCCGTAGGCTAGGTCAAACAAATCTACCAGCTGTCTGTCTGTATGTTTGTCCCTTATACAAATCCACACCGTTAGACAAATTTTTACGAAACTTGGTATACATGTAGGTTAGGTCAAAGTCGTCTAGGACTCACAGTTGGGAGGCCACGGGTTCATAACAGTTACAGATTCGTGTTATTAGATTTTAATAATACTTATTTGGTGTCTAATTTATTTAGGCTTTTCTATATGCAGAAAGTAGGCTTAGCATGGCACGCCGGGTAACAGCTAGTATAAGATACAAATGTTCTCCGAAAAGTTAATAAAATAGTTGAAAAGTACCGAAGAATCATGTGTATTGTTTAGCTGCTTCTCCTCCAATTTATTTTCCTGTATAGTTTTACTTGGATCCTGGTATATCCTGAAGGTAATGATTATGTATCAGATTTTCCTTAGAAACACTTTACTTTCTGACCAATAATTCAATTTCAGGTTTACTGCTTTTAGACTAGTATTAATACTAGATAAGCTATTTTAATTTGTTCACTTCATTTATGAATTTAAGCTGTCTTAATCTCATGAGAACTGTTAGATATAATATACAGCACAATGCATATTTTTGATATAGCTTACTCAAATAATTATATTTGGCCTTATCCAGCCCATCGGTTTTCTGCTAACGTTCATAACTAAATATTCCATATCAGAGTCTGGGATTTTGACTGCGGACACACGAAGCGAGGCATATACCGTCACTTTACATTGGCATTAGCAAAATAGCTGTTTAAATCCCCAAATCACAGGATAGGAGGAAACAGATGGATTCATGTATTTTCTAAAAAAGGCCTGTTGTAGATTTATCTCTGACCCGCTTTAGCGAGCCTTGTCAGTTCTGTCACATGACGGGAGATGGCGTTATCATCAAGCAGCTCGAAAAAACTTTCGCCTGAATAAACCGGAAGGATTATCGTGTTTCGATACGCAGGGACACCGGACAGGAGTAATTCTCTCTCTCTCTCTCTCCTCTCTCCTCTCTCTCTCTCT